>JAOBYK010668665.1:0-27519 GCA_025434845.1 Phenganax subtilis
GTCAATGAAAAAAGGTGTTTGCTGTTTGCAGCGCGCTTTCGATGTTGGGATTTCTTCATTCAGTCTTTGTTCATTCATTCTTCAAGCCTGCAGGATTTCTCCACCGGCGCCACGACGTCGCCCTGGATCTTAGTAAAAGGTGTGGGAATGAGTTGTTCAGGGCTTTGTATTTGGTAGATTTTTTAAATGGTTAGCTTAAAAGAGAATTGGCACTCACACTCCATGAGATAAGGTAATTGTTTATATTTCCAGGCTGTTTCCATTGACTAGTTGTAGAAAACTCACAGTCTCCTAGTTTATCCTTGAACTCTTTTTGTCTTTTAAACAAATACAGCACAAGAACCTGCACGGCCAAGGGCAATTGGTGGTTTCCATAAAGCTTTAATGTTGTTCAAAACGTATGAAATTCAACAACCGCAGCCAAAACCAAAACTTGGCAGCTTCATGCTTCAAGTTTTGGAAAAACAAACCAAAACTTGGAAGCTTCATGCTCCAAGTTTTGGAAAAACAAACCAAAACTTGGAAGCTGCATGCTCCAAGTTTTGGAAGAACAAACCAAAACTTGGAAGCTTCATGCTCCAAGTTTTGGAAAAACAAACCAAAACTTGGAAGCTTCATGCTCCAAGCTTTGGAAGAACAGCAAGCAACAATGACAAACCTTCCACATGCTAGCCACCTCTTTTACTGAGGTCCAGGACGAAAATGCGCCGCAGGTGGAGAAATCAGGCATGAACCTGGGAGTGCTCAAGCAGGAGTGCAGTAGCAAAGTATACAAAGAAGCTAAATGCAAAGTATCTAAAAAAGCGTAACAGCGAGAAATAGCGAAGTCATCAGCGAGAGCGAGCGCTAGCGCGGTAAGGGAATATACTAGCCAGCTAGCTAACCAAAAAGCTAGACATACACATACAAAAAGCTAGCGAAGTCATCTTTTAGCCCTAAACATTGTTTTCCTCAATCTTGAGTTGAAACGGTCCATGCACAAGAGTCGAAACCGTGAAACATGACTTCCCTAGGCCCCTGTTTTCAGGGCCTGAATCTCAGCACTTTGCAGTCAGTCAAACTAGGATTTGCTTGACAGCATAATGCGTTTGAAACAGTTGAATTCTTCCTCAGTCAACTTGCCAGCATCGTGCCACTCAACGAGGTTCTTCAAGGTGATTCCATTGAGGAATTGACAACCAGGACTGGATCCTTGCATTGGCATGGATGGCGCCAAGGGTTCACATTGGCCAGCATTTGAGACTGCCTGGTAGACATCCATGCAGGTCAGCTGTCCGTAGTTCAAATGCACTCGCAGTGAGCCTGGTTTGTGCCTGGCAAACTTCATGGACATTGGAAGACTCACTCCTTGACCCATCATGCATGTAATGGCAGTAGCTCGTCCACTGTGTGAACGGATCTTTTCAAAGTCGTTCCCAGGATGTTTCTTGGCGAAGGCCTTTGCCAACTTGTTGACTGCAGCCCACACAGCATGATATGTGATCGATTTGCCTTTCTTTTTTCTTGTTGCTTTCTTGCTGGCGAACACAGACCCTTCACTGGGGATCTTGAATGTGTCTGTGAACATCCAGGAGCCATGTCTGTTTGCACCTTTGCGACTAAAGCTGATTCCTTCATGCTGTAGTTCCTGAAGATATTCGACCTTCTCTTTAGTGATTGGGATGTTGCCCGGGCTTTTTCCAGCACCCTTTGTCTTTCGAACTCGCAGCTGCGGAGGATTTGCCTGGAGCATGAGATCGCTGGTCTTCAATGCGCAGGCCTCACCACATCGAAGTGCAAATAGTCCTGTGAACTCTATCAAAACGGCCATTTGGGTTGTGTGGTTCTCCAGGACAAACTTCACCCAACGATTCCAATCACGTGTTGTCAAAGCAGGGGCTTGACCCATAGCCTTTTTATCTTTTTTTGCTTTTTTGGATGCAGGCTGGAACTTCTTGACCTTCCTCTTCGTCGGCATTGGTTGGAAGCACAGTTCCACGGGGAGTGAGTGATGAGCAATGCTGAGTATGTACTACTAGATACTACTAGCATTATGGCATTTTGTTCATGATCAGCTAGTATCAACTTTGTCTAATTTAAAATTTGATCAACGCTATATCAACTCTGTGTCATTTAAAACTTGATCAGCGATGTTCAGTGTGGATCAGTGTGGATTGATTTTTCCTCTGGCACTGGAGGCCCCTTCCTTGTTCTTGAAATTCGATGCAAGTGTAGAAGCAATGACAGTGTCCCTCCAACTGAAAATCACATCTCTTGAAGTGTACATAAAGTGTACGTGTTCAACGCTTCAGAACTCAGCTTGACTTGCAGCTGCTCCATTGGGCTCTGAGTGAGAGCACCGCTCTCACATGGTGACATCCACCAGGATGACACACTTTGAGCACTGCACCTTCACCGGGTGCCAGATTGGGAGTGTCGATGGAGCTCCAGCGGCAGCTCCGACATGGAGTCAGGGCGGCGATGGTGGTGGCGGGTGGAAACGCAAGAACCCGAGCACCAAGCGCAGAGTCCTTTAGTTGCAAGTTTGTTATGTTTAGTTGCATGTTGATGTGTTGTAACTTAATTTAGTCATGTTTCTATTTTGGCATGTTTTACCTAGGTTTGTTTTGTTGCAGGTTCATCAATCATTTGCTTCTGAACTTCAGGACGCTGAACGCGTTCAGAACTGGTTCAAGAAGATGAAGGCCAATGATGATGACAAGAATCAGAACCAGGGTGGCGGCGACGAGGGCAACGACAAGTGGGACCATGATCAGCAGTGGGACAAGGGCGCTGGTGGCCCTGTGATCGAGGTGGATGATTGCCATGATGACTCCGATGGTGCTGGTCCCGGACGCTGCAGCTGGCAGTTCGATGAGTTCAAGCAGAAGAAGGCCGTTGAGATGAAGGACACTGCAGCTGGCAGCTCCTGGGAAGAAGACATCTTGCGTCCCGGGAACTCCTTGCCGAATGTCAATTCGGAGCTGGCCGCCGAGTGGGGGATCTTGATCAGCGGAGCACCACGGAGCTACGACAATGTCATCAAGAAGGACCAGATCTGGAAGATCCTCAACTGCCAGTGCAAGGAGAAGGCTGGCAAGTTGCTGAATGATGCCAGCCCTGGCATGCAGGAGATTGTGCTGCTGGCAAACCCGAACTTCATCCAGCAGACGAAGTACTACTTCAAGGCCGCGGTGTTTCAATCGCTCATGGAGTCTGTGGAGCCCTTCACGCAGCGCAAGACCAAGCCGAAGCGGTGGTTGCTGATTCATTGCAACGGTGGCCGTCATCGGTCACCTGCAACATGGCATCAACATTCATACAGTTTGTGTTTTTTTGTGATGGTTTGTTGATGTTTTTTGCCATCATGCACTGTTTTGGCCATCATGATGTTTCGAGGCGATGGCAGGGGCGGTCATGATCTACTTTGGCCTGATGAGCGTGAGGGAAGCACAGACACGGCTGAACATCGACCCGGCGTTCAACACGTTCCTCAACAATGTCAAGCGGCTGCGCGAGGACAATGGCAACTGAGGCCGGAAGGATCCTTGCTACTAGCAGCGATGTCCTTTGCTCCTAGAGCTTCTTGTTCCTGTTTGGAGGCCGGAGGCCATTTGTTGTTGGAGGCTCAGCTCCGAGGGCCGACCCTTGAAGAGCAGACGAGCCTCGTGGAAGCTCCAGCCGACTGGAAGCAGCTTCGCCACAGCAAGTGGAAAAAGTTGCATGCTTTTTTGATGTTGATGGCGCCTAACTTCTTTGTTCTTTTGTTCTGAATTGTTGAACTTGAGTTTTTGTCTTTTTACTTGTGATGCATGCAAAGTTTTGTGAACCGCCTTGTTGTGCCTTCATATAAGTTAAACTTACCCACCAAAACTTGGCCAACGCCAAGTTTTGGAGGGCAAGTTCAACTTATATGAAGTTGAACTTAACCGCACCAAACCTTGGAACCCAAGTTTTGGAGTATAAGTTGAACTTGTCTCTCATCTCTGTATGTAGCTGCATGTGGACTTTTGATGCAAGGTCTGCCATGGCCTATGCTGTGCGGAGGCCGAGGCCATTGAATGGGTCTTTCACACGTGCCACATTGTGCTAGTTCACAACCTTGAAGCTTACAAAGAGTTCAATCCGTGCTTCCACCCTTTCTTTGGAAATGTTTGATTGCATTCTCGAGTTCTCAAGTCTGGATGATTGAAGCCCAGATTTGAGTGAGAACTCAATCCGCTTGTTGCCCTGCCATGTTGAGCCCGACATCAACGATGACAGAGCCTTCTAAGAGGGAGCGTGTGGTGCAAGTCATCCGAGAACGCTATTTGGGTTATGGTTTGGAGCAGCAGCTTTTGGATAGAGTCACTTGCATTAGAGTCACAGTCACAGTGACACACCTCCTTTTCCTTCCACAGGGGCATGTGAAAATCACAAAGGAAATCACGCGACATCACGCGACACTTGCTTCCAAGGTTCTCCCGGATCCCTGCGAAGCAATGTCGAAGAGGGTGTGGGAAGTCCGCATGTATGAAGCCAGGCAGCAGCTTAGAGTCAGTCATGCGCAGCGACTCATGAAACTGGAGAAAATCCTGGAGGACCTGGAGGAATGAGGGATCGTGAGGCCTTGTCATCTAATTCATGACTTTTGCCATGGATGTCAGGGTTTGATGCAACCCAAAACTACCTTTTGGCATTAATTATGTACTGCATGGAGGCGGGTGTTGGAAAAGAGATGGCACCATTTTCCAATCGTTCTTATTCAACAGGTTGAAGATTCAAGTCTCATTCTGCGTGAAGCAAACCATTGAATCCACCAGCTCCATGCTAAGACGCCAGATACTCTCAGGACTTACACTTGAAAAATTAGATCTATATCATTTGTTGAAACCTGGCATTGTCCATTGCCAAGCTTCACTCATGATGGAAGTTTGATGCTGATTGTGCTGCCAGATTTCAAAGCCTTATAGTTCGGAACTCATCACTATAGGTCGGTCATCATCTCGCAATGGCGGCAGCACCCAAGAACATTCGAGACTACAAGCTGTGCCTGTCCCTGAAGAAAGACTTGGCCTACCAGATTCTGGCAGGTTCAAAAACATATGAGAGTCGCATTGCTACTTCATCAGGGACAAAGCTGATGAACCTTCAAGTGGGAGATGTCTTGGCATTTCATTGGTATACCAATGAGAGGGTCACTGCCAAGATTCTCCAGATCCCTGAGGTGTTTGAGAGCTTGTCCCAGATGCTTCAACGCATTCCCCTTGGGCAGCTGATTCCAGGAGCTCCGGTAACAAGCTTGGATGACGCGACCAAGCAGTATGAAAAGGTCTTGGGGTTCAAAGCTTTGCAGAACAAGGTGATTGTGTTCAAGATCGGTGAGCCTGTGTATCACTCGGGTGTGGCGCCCAAGACCGAGTCCAAGTCTAAGAAGAAGAAGCGGGTTCTCGCAGAGATGGACAAACTGGCCGAGGCAGTTGCATCAATGGACAGCTCAAAGAAGCCCCGCGTGGATGAGAAGTGATTCCGACTAAGGACCAATTTGGGGTGTGCAATATGAGAAATCATGTTGCAGATTTTGTAGGAGGACAAACAGTAGTGTGAGCGCTCAGGAGGAAAAATGCATCGCCGTGCAGCCATTTTGTCAGGTTCCAAATTGCACTGACCTTAGTTTTGTATTTTTTGTGTTGCTTCACGTTGCCTCGCCTCAGGACCTCGTGTCGGCTCTAAATCCTGTTCCTTTGAAGCCTGATGACCCTAACTTGGCCAGGCATCTAAAGACATGCAAGAAAAAACCTGAGCATTGTGTTGCATGCAAGCTGGCCAAGACACGGGAAAAGCTTCTTCGCCACTTGCAGCTCCCTTGGCTGGCATATGTGTGCGAAGATGATGGCTCCAACCTCCAGGCGGGATGTGCAATGTGCCACTGCAGTGGGATCTTCACAAGTGCGTTCGGAATCTTTGAAGTGCAGCCATCCCAATTGAAGATTTCATCTTTGAAGAGGCATGAACAATCTGATTGCCATTTGCAAGCTTGGAAGTCGGCAGCACAGAAATCAGGAATATTGCCATCACCACAGGTTGAGGACACTGTGGACGCCCCTTCCTATGAGGTCTTCAAAGATGCACTGAAGCGTCGTTTGGATGGATTGGCGTGCCAAGCTTCTTTGCCTCAACATGGAATAGGGCCTGACAAACTTCGACAAGTGTCTTTCTGCCTTGCTGAGGCCAAACGTATGTTGACCAGGACCTGGCTGATGGACCATGCAGTGACAATTGCATTACAACAAGATGAGAGACATCAACGTTTGCTGCTCAGATTTACAGCAGCTTCCAAGACTATGGAGAGAAGATCCGGTGTGATTGGTTTGGCCAAAAATTTTGGCAGTGCAGCTGGATCCATCAGCCAAGCCACAGAGCGGATCATCCGTGAGTTTTGCACTCCAGGGTGTTTGGCTCCTGGTCTTGGCCAAAAAGAGTTTCAACTTTGTGAGACTTTGTTGGAAACCATACGCTTGAAGACAGAAGTGGTTACCGCTGACAATGCTGGCGATGAACAGAAAGCAACAGAGCTGCTCCGAGGCAGATGTGGGATTGATGGAAGACCGTTTTTGCCCAATATCCGCTTGGGGCTGAGGGACCATGCTCACGCGAGCCGCCGAGTCATCAAGCGGCCTTTTGAAGCCGACCCAGTCCTGTCTGATATCATGACAAGTGTGTTTTTGGGAAAGGATGCAATTGTGCCGACCATAGAAAATTCTTACCTGGCAAAGAACCGACTTGAACATCACTGCAGTAACATCCCCACTGCTACAAAAACCATCATCCGTTCAATGTCATTGGCAAGGCAAAGGTATGATTCAACGCAGAAACCAATTGGCAGATTCTGCCTCTACCTAATCCCACTGCTGACGACAGCCATCGAGATGTCTCGTGAGAAAAAGGGGGAAGATGCAGGGGCCCGTGCAAGTGCCTTCTTAGCGTTTTGTACAGAAGAAACACTACTCACGATATCCATGATTGCCGATGCTGGAGATGAGGGGTCACAGCTTTGCCGATCTTTTGACAGAGAGCTGCCAGCATCAGAGGACCTGGCAAACGAGATTGCCACCTTCATCACCAGGATTAGCCACTTGTTTGCCCTCGATGAGCCTGTGTGTGTGCTGACGGGCTACACACATCACATGATCACTCTTTTGAGTGAGCGTGAGATTTTGTTGCCAACGCTGGATGGCAAGAGTGTTAGAAGCTTGGGAGGACCAGGCTCCATTACTGCGGAACTGGTGGTGCAATGCTTGAAGAGGATGCAAACATGGGTGCGTTTAGCAAAGATGGTGATCCAACATGAGTTCCCAGAGTGGGACTTAGTCTCTGCCTTCCAGCTGTTCAATGTCACAGGTGGCAAGAAATTGTTGTCCACCCAAACACAGGAGACTCATATCAATCGGATTTCAAAATTCTTCGACTTGGATGTGATGCAGTTTCGCACGCAGTTTTATGATTTGGCAGCTTTGGCCAGGGTCCATGCTCAAAATGCCAGCTGTGATTCCTTCAGCGCATGGCAGGCCATCATCAAGCAAGTCCTATCCTCCAAGAAACGGAGAGATCAACATCCCTGTGATGCTGTGCAAGTTGCATTGAGTCGATGGGCAGCCTGGAGTCCGTCTTCCAGTGGCGTTGAGCAGAGCTTTGGTCATTTGACCCACTTTGCAACAGCGCGGCAGTCCCATGCCTCAGAAGCTTGCGAATGCAATGAGGCAGTCCTCCTGCTGGATCACTGTGAAGATTTAGAAGAGCAGCAAATTGCATTGGCGAGAAAGGCGCGGCTAGTCTTTGTTGACCAACATTTGACATAGTGAGAAAAAGGTTTCCAAAATGCATTTACTTTGCTGTGACTGTTTGATGTCCTGTCCTGACAGGTGTGGGCACAGATCTACCCCTCGCCACGTACTCACAAGAAGCCACGACTTGACAAGGGGATATCTCGATCAAGCTCACCATTGTCGCAGTCACTGATGACTGAAACCACATGGATCCGGAACCGTCGTAAGGACGTGGATGATCACGTCAGTGCAAGGCACAGTGATGAGATTCTTGACGATGATGGCACTGACTCTTGCTGAGGGAACACCCATGAGAAGGAGGCAAAACTTCAAGCAGAAGGAAGGTTGAAAAGAAAAGTGCAAGCCTTGCGAGATGGAGTTTTGTTGCCATCTGAGGCTGACCAAGAACTTGAGGACTACATCCAGCGCATGAAAGTGCCCCTGGCTGCCAATCAACTCACGACGAAGGAAAAGAACAAGAACATATTGTATGCAGGCCCTAAGAAACCATCTTTCCTTGACGAGGACACTGGTGGCAGGCATGTGATGGCATTTGTGTGCCAAGGTGCTGGCACTGCTGCCCAAAAGGCAAGAGACCTTGGCATGCAAATCGTTCACGATCCAGGCTTGGCCAACATCATCCTTGCAAAGTCTTTCAAGTCAATTCCAGAGATTGTCCTTTTGTGCGCTGTTCTTCGTGGTTGCTACATCATGGACGCGGCTGCCCTTGATGGTTGCGCTCGATCGCTTTGTTGCAAACTTTGCCCGACCACGCAGCTCAAGCGCAAAGTTTGGGTCAGTGCTGACTTCAAGGAGGACCATGCTGTTGTCAGTAACGACAATGTCATGTCAGTGTTTTTTCAAAACATGCCATGTGTAGTTTTAATAGTTTGCAGACCTGAAGTGTTTGCAAAATGTTCGATCTTCACTCGCACATCCAAATCTCAAGAGTCAATCATTTTCCTGATTTTCAAATGGTGTGCTAGCAGGAGAACAACGCAATTTACACCATGTTGCGACATGTTGTGGATGAGTGCACCATCAAGCCTGGGTGGCACTGGCTGGACTCTGTTGACGAGTGCTTGCAGGGCAGAGGTGTCAAGTTCATGGCTTTAGTCACACAAGAGCAACAGCGCCAGGAGGCCAGCCTGATTCTGATGGATGCGAGGAAAGATCAATGAGCCAATCAAAATCCAATTTACGTGTAGACTTTGACCTGTAAACTGACTTTGTATCATTATCAATGTTGAGTCATGACTTCTTGCCATGGCCTGGCAGGTGATGAAGCTTGCCTCCAAGAAGATTAGTGTTTGGACCAAAGATGAATTATTGAGAGGGTTGACAACCGTAGACCCTCGAATGTCCTTTTTGGCATGAGGAATATCGCTTTGGGGGGGCAGAACCAGCCAAAATGGTTGGGTTCTGAAGGGGTAGCTGCAACTTGTTGCAAAAAAAAGTGACATATCTTTGCAATCACTGTCATCGTTGTTCAGGTCCTGTTTTTAAAATACAAAGGTGATTCAGTGAATCATGGCTCTCTACGCTCGTGAGCGCTAGCGAACCATGGCTCTCAACGCTCGTGAGCGCTAGTGAACCATGGCCCTCAACACTCGTGAGCGCTAGTGAACCATGGCTCTCAACACTCGTGAGGGCTAGTGAACCATGGCTCTCAACACTCGTGAGCGCTAGTGAACCATGGCTGTCAACGCTCGTGAGCGCTAGTGAAACATGGCTCTCAACACTCGTGAGCGCTTGTGACTGTTGAGAACTTGGGACTGTTGAGAGGACTGGGTCAAATTGACCTACCCCTCTCAACACGCACAAGCGCTTGTGACTGTTGAGAACCTACCCCCCTAGTCAGCAGCGTGTTACAAGTAACCTGTCACTACGCAGGGTCGCCTTAAGGAACGCACATTTTAACAACTAGGTTCTCAACAGTCACAAGCGCTTGTGCGTGTTGAGAGGGGTGGGTCAATTTGACCCAGTCCTCTCAACAGCCCCAGCTATTTTCTGACCCTTCTCAACAGTCACAAGCGCTCACGAGCGTTGAGAGGGTGTTGTGACCCACTCCTCTCAACAGTCACAAGTGCTCACGAGCGTTGAGAGGGTGTCGTTGTGAACCACTCTTCTCCACAGTCACCAGCACTCACAAGTGTTGAGAGGGTGTTGTGACTCACTCTCCTCAACAGTCCCAGCTCACAAGCACTCACGAGTGTTGAGAGGGTGTTGTTGACACCAACACAGGTTTGCAAAAGCATACCCATCAATAATCAGTCAATCAATTTAGTTTCATTGTTTTACAAGTTGCTGCCTTTCCCAGGACAACCAAACAATGACGTGCCCATGCTGACGCTGGCAGCTCAGTGTGCCAGAGCAATGCTGAATTTGCATCATGTTCTTTTTTGCTGGGCGGATGCCATTCACCATCATTCCGTTGATGTCCTTCAGAGTTTCGGGTTCAAACACCATTTTCATTTTGTGTGTCCCTTGACCTATGGTGAATCAGCGCAGCAGAAAACGGCACAGAGAGGAAAGTGCTGATGCTGATGCGCAACTTGCTGAAGGCGTCATTTGCAAATCTGTTGGAAGATTACCTCCAAATGCACCCTGGCCCTGGTCATGATTGTGTTTCCTGGTTTCAATATGTGTGTGAAATATATATACATATATATAAACGCATGAGAACACCATCAGAACAAAACTGATATGCCTTTTTTCCATAAATGATCTTATACGTGTTTTCAAATATATACATACAGTATATATATATACACATAGAGTACATGTTATGAGAATGTGTTATCATTCTTTCTGTGTGTGAACCGAATAGACAGCAGGTTTCACTGGCATAGGGAAAAATAGATTTTAAGGAACAACGAACATCAAATTAGAAAATGTACAATATATACTTTAAAGTCTAAACGCAAATCATTCACAGAGGCTTTGAAGACAGAGATTCCTTGAACTCAGGCAGTGTTGATTGGCACTGACTTTTCTGGCATCGGCAGCTTTGAGCAGGCTGCTCACAAAGTGCTGGATAGGTTGGGCTACAAGGGGGTGAACATGTTTTGCTGTGAAACGAACCGTCAGTGTCAAAGGATATTGTTGCAATACCAATGCCCACACAAGCTCTACGCAAACATCACATACCGCAATGCCTCCAGTGCTCCACATGTCCAATGGTATGGAGCTGGATTTCCATGCCAGCCATTTTCAAACGCTGGCCTTCAGCTTGGAGTCAAGGACCATCTTAACAGGGGGCTGCTGGTAGCCCATTGCATTGACTACATCCAGTGCAAGAAGCCAGAGTTAGTTGTGCTGGAGAACGTGAAAGGCATCCTGTCAAAGGACCACTTGCCATTGCTATGTTGGATCCTCAACTCGCTGGAGGAGCTTGGATACCGAACCTGGCAGTCGATCCTCAACACCAAAGATTACGGAATACCACACCAAAGGCAAAGACTGTACATCGTGGGAATCCTCAGGTCGAGTGTTCGACGCCAATTCACATGGCCTACTCCCACGGCAGCTTCTCCCTTGGATGTGTTCTTGAGCAGAGGTCGTGCTCTTCCCCCAACAGGCTGGAGATTTGCTTTGTGTTTCTTTCCATTTAAGTTAAAGGCTTCTCTTTCATTGAGAGTCCATGATGCAAGCTTTTGTAACATGGGATTTTGATAGTTCCACTGTGAGCCAGCCTGTTTTAGCAGACTGTTGCAACTGTTAAATGCATTTTACGGCTTCAAATGAATCCGATCAAGTGTGGGCATTTGGGACCCTGATCAAGGTGTCAAACACACACCATTGTTTAATATGGAAATGGGTTTTTGTGGGTGGGGGGCCTTGCCTTCGAATCTGCAGGTGGGACACTACCCCCAGAAAGCGATCAAAGAGGGCGCCAGAATGTGATGATGGCTTATGAAAGGATCAGGGCAGCGGGTGGCAACCCTGATCAGGAGTGCTGGGTTGTCGACTGTGGGTGCACGCAAAGGTTCTTGAGTTTCCGCAGGGATGAATGTCCATGTCTCATTCATGGCAGGCCCGGAGCTCGCAGTTACTGGTGTAGTTCCTTGGGCAGGTATCTCACTACTGAGGACAGAATGGCTTTGCAAGGCTTTCATTGTGGCCCGGAAAGACCAGGTGATGCTAGTATGAATCAATTGCTGGGCAACGCCATGAGTGTGAATGTGGTCGAGGCGGTATTAGTTCAGGCAGCTTGGGCGTTAGGCTATTGAGGGGCAATGATGGGGTAGGTACAGGCTTGAGGGGCAATGCGCTCTGTTGACTTTAGGGGTAGTCCAAGTTCTGTGAGCTGCGAGTTCAATCTTACAGGTGAGCTGTGAGATGGAAAAAGTTGTTTGTTGATTGCAGTCTGACTTTTTTACTGTTTCGTCAAAGTTTTGTTTGCCTATTTGAATCTGAATTATGGGCTTTTATTCCTTTGATTTGAATGTGTGATTGCGTGTATTAGTACTTGCTTCTACTGTATTTGCATTGACTTGCAGCCAGACATTGGCTTGGCTCATTGTTCACAGTTGATCCAACTGGCTGCCAACTGTCGCTGTCATGGCACCCAAGAAGGCCAATGCTGCCAAGGGTAAGGCGAAGGCGAAGGGCAAGGCCGCAGTGGCAGTGGCAGAGCCTTTGGCCATTGAAGATGCTGCAGCAGACCATGGTGCTGGCCCTACAGCAGGTTCAGTTGAAGAAATGCCAGTGCATCATGCAAACGTGGCGTACCTCGAGCGGCTTCACATTGCTTGGGAGACTGTGACTAGCCACCCAATCTTTCAGAACGCCAGTGACATGAATCCTTTGCAAATTGAGGCAGGGGCTCAGTGTCTGGAAGAGTGCTTAGGTTGACTTTTGTTTTACCATTCTGGGACGGGGGAAGAGGGGGTGTGTTGCTGCTGCAGCTGCAAGGCAACTGGTGACTCAGAGAAGTCTGGGTTCCAGGAACCATATGATACAGCTGCTTTCAAACAGTCCATGGCCAACACGAAGCAGTATGCTGCCGGAGGGAACTTTGCCTGGTGCAAGATTGGATTCACCACGTCGCCAGGTGTGCCCTACAATGAGTCCGCTGTGGAGAATCTGAAGAAATACTACTTTGGAGGGGTCGAGGCTCCAAAAAGATTCCCAGAGGTGGTTGTGGTGGCGGTCAGCCAGAAGCAGATGAATGAGGGCATGATGACGTCACGGGGTGCCATGGAATCTGTGTCGCCTCCAGAACTCCAACATGCTTTTGTCTTGCGGGTGGCTGAGTTGGTCGACCAGAAGGTACCAGATGCAGTGCTGAATTCCTGGCTCAGGGTGATGCTCAGCACAATGTTTGTTTGGGAGTTCCTGCCTTCTTTTGATGACAAGTCAGCCAGATCGGATTCTCTACGAGAGAACGCGGTATCCAACTACCACGCATTTGGGTGGACGGTGCTGCAGAAGGTCTACCACCTTGGCCTTTTTCGTCAGCGAAAGGAACGTGAACTTGGTGCTCTAAGCGCTGGTCGTGTGGCGCAGCTCTACAATCAGGACACATATTCTTAGTTGCTTTGTTTGAGTGGTCCTTTGGTCAAATCTTTTTGCTTTTGGTCAAAACTTCAATACACTCATTCACTGAATCATTTTGACAGGAACGCTCAACGGCAGCAGAGTCCGAGACCATTAGCGAATCATGGGTGGACCAAGCAATGACTGTTTGGGACAGGATGCTAGGCCACAAAGACATCGCGAGTATGCTGGACAAGATGAACACAATGTATGGGCACAATGCTCCATTGAACGGCATTGTCCAGTATCAGCTGTTGATTTCAAAGACACGCACACAGGACTTTATTCGAAAGGTTGTTTGGTTGAATCTAGTTTTGCATTAACAAATATATTTTCCAGGTCTTGGATGTTGAAGACCTGGCCAGGTCCTGGAACTTGGTGTACCAGGACTTGGTAGTGTATATATACCATAATTATTTGTGCAACCCTGTGGCTGATTGGACAGGATATGCTGCTGTGGGTGCTGAGGTCCATGGAGATGTACTTTGTTTCTGGCTACTTGCAGAAAGGTGACCTGACAACCAGACAGATCTCAAGCGGTGGGGGCAACAAGGGAGTGGTGGACCTTTGGATGTTCAAGAAGGACTTAGCATCGCATATGTTGTCCACATTCGTGGACGAGCATGTCGAGAATGCTGACACTCGGAAGGCTATCAGACTGGCGCTGCAGGACCATAGCACGCACCGAAATCTGTTTGGTTGGGCCATGGATGAGACACAGCCTGATTTGACATGGCACGCGAGCTGGAAAGAATCTGAACGCCAAGTTCTTCTTCTGTCCGAGGCTGGGTCTAGTCACCAGGTTTGCTTTGGGGTTTGGTCACAAAGTTTTGTTTGTTTGTGTGATCCTTTGAAGTTGCTGTTTGACAGGGGTTGATTTTCAGCAACGGGCATGATGCTGTCCTCAAACAAGCGCTCAAGAACCGGAAGACCGCTGCAGAAGCATTGAGCTATGGCGGCATTGAAGAGTTGGTGAAGGCCAGTTGCTGCACATTCATTGGGTTTTGAAAGCCATGTTCGAAATAGGCATTTAGAGTTTTAATACCCACTGAGGAAGATGATGTTTAAGGTTTGAATCTTTGGTCCCATTTTTCATTGGCTGAAGGATATCAACAAGCAGATCGAACAGGAGAAGAAACAGTCTTCAACGATGACATTGCAAGGCACGGCTCCAGCAGCTGCAAGCACAATCAAAGAGTTTGACGATGTACCTGAGCACATCCTGACCACTTGCATTGAGGATTGGCTTTGCTATCATCATGTTGGGCTTTATTGTTTTGATGGTTTCATTCATGCATCCATGCCCATGATGCTGCCTGACCCTGCAGGACTTAGAGACAACTGATGACAAGGTGCTCAAATACAAGTCCATGGCGATGCATATGGTGAAGCAACGGGTGAAACTCATTGTCGAGCCAACATCGGAGGGCGCATTTGCAACTGCAATCGCAGATGCTGAGATTGGCAAGATACGGGGGGTGGAGGGCAAGAGAGTGATGTGCTTGTATGATGTGAAGAAGTGTGGAGAAAGCATCACCGCCCCACATTTGAGACAAGCGCCGTTCAAGAAGGAGCACGGGGGGAAGGTTATCCGAAGCCTATTTGGCTCCCGTGGCAATTCTTCAGAGATGCACGAATATGACATGGTGTGCTTCCTGGATGGTGGAAAACATGGTTCCTGGGATGCCTTTATGTATTCTTATATATTCTTATGGAATGTTTTCGCTGGAGATTTCACCATGTCACCTATTTTGCTGAATTAAGTAAGGAAATGAAAGGACCTTTTCCGGACTGTTCGTGACCGAAGACAGTAAGCGCATCCAGCACGAGAGACGCACCTTGTTCTTGACATACTCTGAAGATTCTTTGCGGTCTCGTCGTGGCCTGGTTCGTGGTACAGGTAGCTTGCACCAGGCCAGCAAGGGTTGATGGCAATGATCATGGTCATGGGTGTGATCCAGGTTCTTTCAGTAATTAAATGCTTTGTTGTCATGTTTGTCAAAATGGTGCTGTATTTATTTCACATGGTCTGGCCAAACTTGCCCCTTTTGCAGGTGGAGATGATGCATATCTTCACCAAGAGCAATCTTGACATACCAGAGGTCAAGCATCCCATCTATGCAGGGAGCTCCTCAGGAGATCTCATCGGCCCCATCAATCTGGAGAGCTATGCCCAGCGCTTATGGCAAGTGACCGAAGATGATAAGAAGAAGATCTATTCCACCTATCGGGTGGCAGTGGGTGGCGCCACAGAGACAGCTCCCTCAGAGTCAGGGAAGAGGACCCAGTTCAAGAAGAACGAACTCACCAGGGCACCTACAGGAGGAGATGAATCCACTTTGTACGAGCCGTTTTGCTACCATGGCATGCCCCCTGATTTCTACAGGGACATGTTTGCTGTGTGGTCACCCAAAGCGATCATTGATTTCACAGCTTCCGACCTGACCCCGGGTTTTGTGGCTTTGGAATGCAAGACCCCCTACCTGGGGATTTGCTTCACGGAGGCTCATGTCGTTGCTGGATACAAACACCTGGGTGAGCTGGTGTACGAAGCAATGCTAGATGAAAAGTCTCCGCTCCATGATGCCAAGTTGTGTGCCTTGCTTGCTCTGAAGGGGGACGACCAGAAGGCGGCGGTGACAAAGAAGGGGCAGAACAAGCGAAAGGCAACAGCTGACATTGAGAAGCCTGAGAAGACCACGGAAAAGACCGCCGAGGAGAATGCCAGTGGTGGAGCCAGTGCAGCTGAAACCAAAGAAGGCACTGAAGTCACTGAGGGCACGGACCCCAAGACCGCAGCTGGCAAGAAGCCAAGAACTTCCAATGGATCTTCCAGCAGTGGTACACCTGCTGCTGGTGGGGGGTCGTCAATCGACGTTCTCATGAACCAGTTGAAGAATCTTCGCAAAACCTGAGTAGTTTTTGAACAGCAATGGTGGATGCTGTACCAAGCCTTGCCCAGCAGGGAAACAGCAGAATTTTGACCAAACCTTGCACACCAGGGGCAGTGGGTCCAAAAGCAGGGACCATCACTGAAGAGGGGTGCAAAATTTGTGTGCAGTGCGTGTTGTTTCCAGGGTCGTGTGTTGCAGTGTGCAGTTATGAGTTATGTGTTTTGGTTCAGTCAGAGCAGTCTCACTGCAGATCTCTTAAACCGCAAGAGTCTCCACAAAACAAAACATGAACAAAAACACGACGTTCTCTACTATGCATTTGGTTCACTGCCACCAGACCTGTGCACTAAAGTCATGCCATTCCAGGGTGGTGGTGCGTGCGGTTCTGCTTCATGCATCGTTGTGGACTTCAGGAATGTCATGCTTGACCGCAAGGCTGGGCATATTATATACAGTATCTGTTTATCTATAGGGATCATGGCTGGTAGTGTCTTTATCTATATATTTGTATATATATATAGGTCGTGTCTATATACATGGTAGTGGCACACAGCTATAGCAGGAACTTGCAAAAAAGAACTTTGAAGAAATTGCCAAAACATGGCTACATTTGCAATTGCCTAAGCATGGCCACACAAGAAACACATGTGACCATGTGTCTCTTGGAAGTACCGTTCATGATGTTGCGGCAGTCAGTTTTCACTATGTCGCTTGCTTACAGTGCTAATGTGTTAACATTGTTCTACCATAGCTGCAACCATGTTGCCACCCTGTTATAACAAAGCGGGCAATGCAAGTCATCCAGTCGTCGAGAAGTTCGTCAGCAGCGCAGTGGAGAGAGAGCGCACGCTCCACCAAAGGGCCCACAGTCGTTTTCGACGACAGATCTTTCCAACCTTCCCACTGGGGAGTCACCATTCGCGCTCATTGTGGTCCAGCGCTCGGGCGCGGGTTAGCCCCTGCTCCAACGTCGTGCTTTGGAAGGGAAGCAGCTCCTCAAAGAGCTCCACCACTTTTTCTCGAGCCTCCATCGTTCTTTGGTCTGACTGGTCGCAGTCCCGGCACCCACTGAAGGGGCCTACTTCCGCTGCACGAGCTTCCCACTGACAAGGGCTCCAACTGCGCTTGAACTTCTCTTGTTGACAGAAGGGGCAAAAGCATGGTGCACTGCGACTATGTCCGACAGAGGGTGTCAGAACCAAAACTTCTTGAACCACTACCACTTTTTCATGTTGAGGGCCCCCCTCGAGACTGGCAGGACCCTCACAGCGGAGTTGATGATGCGTTGTGAGATAAACAATTTTGTTCAGCCCGTAGTAGTTGAGCGCTGAGATGAACAAATTTGATTTGTTCAGCCCGTGCCACTTTGTGTACAGTGGCCCTTGGCTTTAATCCTGCGGTGAATTCTGCGAAATAGATGCAGCTCACAAACGTAAGCTATACATGCAAAGATAGCGTGCGCATCGGGTAGTGGCCTGTGATTTGACTTAAGATGTCAAAACAAGAAGACATAATGACGATTGACTTCTGAACTAATGTGTTGTCCTTGGAGTGGCACCAGTGCCAGGCATGGATTGACGACACTGGATGTAGGCCTGGAGCTTTTGGCCTGCCCCTTAATTATCTGCTGGCCAGGCTTTTCTGTTTGATATGTGCCTTGAAGCGCTTTCAATCAAAGTTGTTTATGTTTGTGACTTGAGATGTAATTGACTCCTTGAAGTTCGTTGTTTTGCATGCTGACCGAGGTCTACAGCTCAGCCTTGAGGCATTGCCTGACTTGTGTCGTCCTTGGAGTGGCCAGGACTTGATTGGGGGGTGCTGGACGTTTGCTGGAGGGCACCACCGTGCGCAGCGGGGAGGGGCTGCGCACATCAATTGCACCAATTGCAAAAGCTCTCTTGGTCGTGGTTTGTGTTTCTGGGAAGGCCATGTGGATGTTCTTTTGGGTGGAAGATCCACAGCCCAATCTAGCGAAGTAATCTTTAGGGCTAAAAGATGACTTCGCTAGCTTTTTGTATGTGTATGTCTAGCTTTTTGTATGTATATTCCCTTGGTAGTAGCTTGGGTAGTAGCTTGGTAGGTAGCTTGGCTTTGAAATGGTTAGCTTAAAAAAAGAATTGGCAATTCATGAGATGAGGTCATTGTTGATACTTTTAGGTTGGCTCCATTGGCTAGTTTATCCTGCACTGGCGCGCTCCCAGGTCAAGACTTCTGAAGATCGGACTGATCACCAGCCAGGAACTTGGAGGCACTCACAGGCACGTTTCCTGAGCCATTCACAGATACAGTCATGTGTCCCAAGCAGTTTGCAATTCAAACAAAAATTAGAGCAAAGAACCCGCTGTCCATAAAGCTTTAACACTGTTCAAAGCTTAGGAAGATCAACTATTGATATTTCACATATCACAAGGGACAATAACCAAACACTTCAAGCCAAGCTTTTCAAGAACCGCAAGCAGGACCAAAACTTGGCAGCTTCATTCTTCAAGTTTTGGAAGAACAGACCAAAACTTGGAAGCTTCAAGTTTTGGAAGAACAGACCAAAACTTGGAAGCTTCATTCACGCTCCAAGATTTGGAAGAACAGCAAGCAACAATGACCAAACTTGGAAGTTTATTTTGCTTACCACCAAACTTTAAAAAGAACAGCCAACAAAGCTTCTATTTCACACGCTAGCCTACCTCACTCCCGCACCTTTTACTGAGATCCAGGGCGAAACGGTGCGGCAGGTGGAGAAATCCTGCAGGCTTGAGAGCAAACACAACATCCCAAGATAGAATGAACAATAATGAACAAAGCTTTCACATCAGCGCAGTGCAAACATGGTCAATAAAAGTGGCCCTTTTTCCACTCACGGCCCTCACGGCTCAATGGCGCTCCACAGCTGATACTTCAACTTCTCCACGAAATCGCCAAACCTCAGCTACAGGAAGCTCAAGCTTCAGACAAACACAGCTCAAAAGCGTCCCATACTTAGCCTACAAAGACAAAGATCATAGAGGCCTGAGGGTGTTATCGCCGGTGCTTTAGGTGCTTTAAGGAAAATATGATTGAAGCAACTCCGAGTCACTCTTGATGCCGTCCGAAGGTCGCTTGCGGGCGGTGGCGGCTGACGTACGCCAACTCAGAGCATGTGAGACAGCGTCAAAGTCATTGCTGAAGAGAGTTTCAAATCTATCGAAAAGAAACCAACGACTAATGACGAGTAGTTTGACCTTCATCCCAAGATCCAAGATCAGATTAATGACAACTAATGACGACTAATGATCCAAGATCAGCCAAGACACTGCCTCATCCCACCACATCCAGCCAGCCACCCGCACCATCGCAGCGACCACTTGCGGCGATCTGTGGAAGCCGCTGTTGCAGTGGCAGAGCACTTGCCAACCATCTCGCAAACGCTCGAAGGTCACCTTGAAGAGATTGATCAACCTCGAATTGAATGGGCGAGATAGGTGGACCCGACCCTTTCCCAATCATGAATCATGTCCAACTCAAATGGCTGAAACCCTTGTCTTTTGAAACCAAAACTTGGCCAACCCAAGTTTTGGAAGACACCCAAAAGACATTGGTCATAATCAGGAAATTGCAACACATGGAACAAACCATGGAAACACATGGAAAACATCCGACAGTCATGTCATGTTGCAAAACATGGAATTCTAGAACCAAAATGCCCAACATAGTCTTGAAGTAGAACGCCAAGGAGCTCTTCTTCTTGGCGTGCATGCTTGAAGTTCGGATTGAAGAACTCCAGGCGCACCTCCAGGCGCACTCCAGCCACCCGTCGAAGCTCCTGCAACTCCTCAATCGCGATGTCGTGGTTCTTGTCCCTGATCAGAATCAGAAACATAATCCAGGATCAGAATCGAACGACAAAACTGCCAGCGTGAATGAAGACAACATCGAACACAAACCCAACAAAGTTTCAGATAAATCTAAGCTCATCCAAGTTTCTCAGGCGATTGCGAATTGATGATGAAGAGCTTGGTGCCAGCTGCCAAACGGTCAAGAAAGCGGTAGTCAAATTTCCCCCCAAAGAACACGTTGAGGCCACCGTCGCCAAATGGGATTTTTGACCTGAGTTGAAAGATTGAGACTCGAGACTGCGCCAGAAAAGAGGAAGAAGTAGTAGAGCAGAAGAAGAAAAAGGAGAATAATAAGAAGAAAAAGAACAAGAGAAGATCACGCGCGCGGACCCCTTCCTTTAGCTAAATGAAAAATGTGAGACAAGCAAATCAGGCCAACCGAGCTGCACATAGTTGCCATTCCTGTCCCAGATCTTGTCCAGCGTCAGCGTCATCTCAGCAACCTCCTCTGTCTCCTGTGCAGAACGTTTGAGTCTTGCTGGGATGTTCATTTGTGCGACCTGATCTTGAACCCCAGCAACGGCCTACTGTAGATTAGATGATTTTTGACAAACAACACCTTCACACGCATGTTCTCGCAACCTATTATTTTGTCAGCAAATGCCAGTCCTCATCCACAAGGATTACAGGCGCTGGGGCCGAAGGAGGTTCTGCAGGTCTGGCTTTCGGCGCTGGAGTTGGATCCTGAAAGGAATGGCTGAACCAGCAACATGATCCAATCACGGTGTGCCTGGACCATCTAGCTTCGAACCAGTCAAAACAACAGTCATCTTAAGTGGAAGGTAGACTAAAAACCCACAGTTCACCCACTCAAGGTAAAGTTGATCCCATGAAGCTTATAAGGCTGACAAGCCACTACCCTGCCCACTGGCAGAGGTTGCGGAGGTTGCGCTCCGCTGGAAGATGCCGTGGTCACCTTGGTTCATCATTAATCAAATGGGCCGCCGTTTATTTGATGTGCGATTCTTGGGTTTGAGGCTGAGCTGATACATGGCTCTTCAAGCTATTCAGCACTGTTTTTATAGGGGCAACCATGAAAGGCTTGTGTGCAAGATCTTGGAATTCCGTTTCCCCTAATGTCAAGGCAATGCTAGATGCCTGTCTTTGAAGTCGAGGTGGCAGTGGCTTACAAGCTTGCGCCCTATGAGAATGGGTTGAGAAGAATTTGAAAATCAAAGAACAGTTAATGGAACAACCAGCGAAAAGATCATGAAGCCTGGTGAAAGAAAAGGACCGTTGCACACATTCAATCTTCAGTTTACAAAAAAGTTTTCATTCAGTTGCATTCACATAGTCTCATAAACATTAAGAGCTTACCCGTGCATCATGCAGGCGGGACGCTGTCCATGAACCTGTAGCTCGTCTTTGCTCAAGCCGCGCTTTGTCCTCAGGAGACACAGAGTAGACTGGTTGTTTGATGCTATTTGTACGCAGATTTGTTCTGAGAACACAAAATGGCAACCGCTGAAATAATGCCGACAAGTTTCCCGGTTCTTGTGATATTGGCTCTTCTTCACAAAGCCAGGCGGTGCTCTTTGAGGTCGCGAGGGATCCATGGCCACATGGCATGGAAAACAAATTGCGACCAAAACTTGGGAGATTCCATTGTTGCCAAGTTTTGAATGACAAAACTTGGGACCAAGTTTTGGATTCCATGATTTTGTTGAATTCCAAATCTTGGAATGGCCAAGTTTTGGGTTGTATTTTATTGTTGATGACAAGTGGTGTGTTAATGAAAAGTGTCAATGTTAATGACCGGTGATGACTGATGACAAGTGATGTGATTCTTGTGAAGCCCAAGTGGTGTGTTAATGACAAGTGATGACGCTAATGACAAGTGATGACAAGTGATGTGATTGTTGTTCTTGTACATATGTTAATGACAAGTGATGTGTTCATGACAAGTGTTGATGTTAAAGACAAGTGATGACAAGTGATGTGATTCTTGTTCTTGTACATATGTTAATGGCAAGTGATGTGTTAAGCACCGTTTCAAGTGGTTGATTTTTTGGGGGTGCTGCTAGGCGCTTGTAGGAAACCTTTGTTGGAGATTCACCGTGCTGCTTAGACTGTTGCTGAAAGAGTGAAACAGCTGATGGTGAACTGACCATGCAAGCTGACAAGTTGACCAGCTGCAAACTGCAATGTATACCATGCAAGCTGACAAGTTCAAGATTGACTTCAAGACTGAGTTGACAAGTTGTTCACACAACCTTGAGTTTGACCCCAAGGTCCTGCAGCCCACAATGATGATGCCACCACCATTGATCCAGCGCCTGGGGCCCGGCGTCACGAAAAATTTCTGACACTTACTACATGTTTGGAAACAACCATTGTTCCAATCAGGCCACTGTAACTTTCTGGTTCAACTATTCCGCAAAAGTGTGTGTTAAGTATTGAGGGCAGAACTTGCATTTGCAAGAAGCGATGAGCAGAAAAATCTGAATGACAACAAGTCTGAGTGAAATCAGGTTGAGTGAAGTGAGGATGAACCAGGACACAAAACAAACCACCTAATTAATCATCTTGAATGAATTCTTTGTTTGGCCAAGCCAAGGAACTGCACATTTGAAAAAACCATGCTCTGAATGGAAACTCGGTTCTAGGCTTGAAGATGCTTGAAGGTTTCAACTTGTGGTGAACTAAGCGTCGAGCTCCACCCCCAAAGCAACTCCAAAACTTGCGTAAACCAAGTTGTGGTGCTGTTTAAGTTGAACTTTTCCTCCAAAACTTGGCGGTGCCAAGTTTTGGTGGGTAAGTTCAACTTTAAGTTGAACTTTCTGGGTAAGTTCAACTTTAAGTGAACTTTCTCTCCAAAACTTGGTGGCGCCAAGTTTTGGTGGGTAAGTTCAACTTTAAACCAAGATTTGGTTCCTCCAAATCTTGGGTCGTGCAGTCCACAGAGAGTCCGGCAAAAAAATGTCAGGTCCCTTTAAAAAGGAATGCCCTTCTCAGGGCTAATCCGCTTCGCAGCGGGGCCTAAATGTTTCTTGTTTTTCGCGCCTTGAGATCGTCATTCACGAAACCTTAGAAATCCTTAGTGCGGCCCTTAGTCAAATCCTTAGTGCGGCCCTTAGTGCGCTTGGGATCCTTAGTCCGGCCCTTAGCATGTCGAATCCTTAGTGTTCCTTAGTGCGGCAGTTCCTGACCCTCCTGACAGTTCATGAAATCTAAAAACACATGAGACAATCAAAAGGCTTGCTTTAAACACATTAAAAAACTGTTTGCTATATCAATTGGCCAACCATGCAGATGCGAATGGCTACACACACGATCTCGCGCAAGATATATATAATATAAAATAGAAAACTTCGTGATGTTAGGCCAAACTCCTGTGTTTAGACCAAAATCCTGTGTTTATACCAAAAGTAATCGATCACTAGTCACCAGAAACATGATGCCAGTTGATTCTGCATATGAGCTCCCGGCGCGGTGTGTTTGAAGCGCTAGAGAGGTTTGGCAAACATGATGCCACTTGTTTCCGATAAGTTGAGTAACTCGGAAATGTCACCATTTGATTTTGATTTTGAATAACCTAGATTGAATAATAACCTAGAAGTTTCACTATAACTTCCAAGCTTCTAGGTGTTGCCACAAAGAAACAACAAATGGATGTAGGTATTGTTCATGGTATCTGCGCCCCATTTCATTTGGACGGTGAGTTGAACTGAGTGGTTGAATGTTGCAATAACACTCAGTTGTTGTGTGATGTCTGTCCTGGAAACTATATCCAAACCATTGTATGTTTTTTGTTACTTAGTACGCAACATCTGATGCAGTGTGTGCGTGCAGTTTCACAGGGTTCAAATGTCATATCGAGAGATATATTTTGCTTCGCCTGCTTTATATTCTGATGATTTTTTGGGAGTAATTGTGTGGAAGGCACAAAGAAGGATTGCCTGCGGTATTGGTAAGCCACATACACTTTATTTAGGTTTCCTGAAATAACGGTGACTAGTGATCGATTACTTTTGGTATAAACACAGGATTTTGGTCTAAACACAGGAGTTCGGCCTAACATCACGAAGTTTTCTATTTTATATATCTTGCGAGAGATCGTGTGTGTAGCCATTCGCATCTGCATGGTTGGCCAATTGATATAGCAAACAGTTTTTTAATGTGTTTAAAACAGGCCTTTTGATTGTCTCATGTGTTTTTAGATTTCATGAACTGTCAGGATGGTCAGGAACTGCCGCGCTAAGGAAAACTAAGGATTCGACATGCTAAGGGCCGGACTAAGGATCCCAAGCGCACTAAGGGCCGCACTACGGAATGACTAAGGATTTGACTAAGGGCCGCACTAAGGGTTGCTAAGGTTTCGTGAATGACGATCTCAAGGCGCGAAAAAAAAGAAACATTTAGGCCCCGCTGCGAAGCGGATTAGCCCTGAGAAGGGCATTCCTTTTTGGGACTTGACATTTTTTGTCGGACTCTCTGTGGACTGCATGACCCAAGATTTGGAGGATCCAAATTTTGGTTTAAAGTTGAACTTACCCACCAAAACTTGGCACCGCCAAGTTTTGGAGAGAAAGTTCACCTTAAAGTTGAACCTACCCACCAAAACTTGGCACCGCCAAGTTTGGAGAGAAAGTTCAACTTAAAGTTGAACTTACCCACCAAAACTTGGCGCCGCCAAGTTTTGGAGGAAAAGCTCAACTTAAACAGCACCACAACTTGGTTTATCCAAGTTTTGGAGTTGCTTTGGGGGTGGAGCTCGACGCTTAGTTCACCACGCTTAGTTCACACTTATGGTGAGGGACTCCATAGTCCTCTGTGTCAAGGGTGGTCATGTGAACTTTGTACTGCATGTCTTTCAATGATGTCAGCACCCATTGCAGCAGGTTGGCATGCTTCTTCTGCAGGATGCCAGTCACATTCTCATAGATGACCAACGACGGCTTCTTCGCTTCCATGTATGCCAAAGAATCAGCTACCTGCAGTCCTCTCTGCCGCAAGTCATGTATCCCCATTCCCAAGCCTGCCGATGAAAACGGCTGGCAGGGGAACCCTGCCCCATACCAATCAACGGCAGCGGCTTTCGTGTTGTCGCGCTGTGTGATGTCAGGAAAAAAGGTCAGAGGGCAGTGGTTCTCCAAGAGCATCTGTTGGCAATGGGGATCCGTGTCACAACTAAAACATATCTCCACTGTCCTTCCGAGAACAGCCGCGACACGTGTGGCTGCTAGTTCGAAGGAAAAATCAGTGCCCACTTTGATAGCCTGAGTCGGATGAAAAATCTCCTAAAAAGATAAACTCAAAACGTCTCAAATCGGTGGCCCCAAATTGGTGTTCATTGAATATAATTGAACGTCTCTTGCATCATGCCCACCCCTTCAGAAAATCATACCTGCTATGAAGCTTTTGGCGGACAAAGTGGGAAATGACCTATCTGCTGCGATCCGATGGTCCCATCAAACCGAATGCAAAGTTGCCACGTGCAATCAGTCATCAGCAAACATGAGCCAACAGACCCCAAAAGACAATTTTTGAAAGCTTCTAGTTGAAAAGGCCACAGGCCACCTCCGGAAAATTGCTTTTTAGGGCCTATTCCTTTCGACCTCTCTTGGCTGTAGCGATTCCAGTCGGAAGCCCGAGACAACCTCAAAATGGTTTCCCAAAACAGAAGGCCCAAACCACCAAGACAGGTCAAGAGGACACAAAATCAATACTTGCTATCATCAAAAGAATTCCTTGACCAGATTGTGTAATACATTTGACCCTATTTATTTTGTGTCCTTTTGACCATTCTTGGCACTCCAAACCAAATAGAGAACAAGCAAAACCCTGTGCATTTTGAGCGGGATGCATTTGCAGGAGGCGCGCCATGACGTGTTCTGCAAGGGAGGCCACGATTCATGCGCTTTGCGCTTAGCACCGCGGCGGTTGGCCATGACGAATGGAACGAATACCCTGACCTTTGATCCACTCAAGCCTCATGAAGAACGGCCGCCCGCATTAAATCATTCAATGATGAAAAATCTTGCACACCGCATTAATGTCACCCTGAAGCTCAAATCATTCAATGATGAAAAAACTTGCGCAAGGCGTTGAGGTGAGTGGGTGGATTTGACCCACCCATCTCACAATCCAAGAGCGCTCATGACATCTGAGGGCCCCTGGGGACCATGCACGGACGCTGACTAGGCCGCACGGGATGAGGCCTCATCGTTTGCACGCTGCGCTGGGTGGGGGGTGGTCTCTGAGTAGTCACAAGCGCTCACTCATTCCCAGGTGGGTGGGTCAAATTGACCCACTCATCTCAACATCACTAGCGCTCACGAGTGTTGAGGGCTAGGGGGTGATTCTCAACATCACTAACTAGCGCTCACGAATGTTGAGGGCTAGGGGTCACTAGCGCTCACGAGTGTTGAGGTCACTAGCGCTCACGAGTGTTGAGAGCTAGGTTCAATGTTTTTGTTGAATTCCAAATCTTGGAAGGGCCAAGTTTTGGGTTCACTTCAATTTTCTTGTTGATGACAAGTGATTCGATGTGTTAATGACAAGTGTTAGTGTTAATGACAAGTGATGACAAGTGATTGCAAGTGATGTGATTCTTGCTCTTGTACATATGTTAATGACAAGTGATGTGTGCTTCACCGTGCTGTCCGTTTGTTGCTTAGACTGTCGCTGAAACAGTGAAACAGCTGATGGTGAACTGACCATGCAAGCTGACAAGTTGACACACTGCAAACTGCAATGCATACCATGCAAGCTCACAAGTTCAAGGTTGTTATCAACTCAAGTTATTCTGACAACCTTGCCACCCTTCTTTGGAGTTTGACCCCAAGGTCCTGCAGCCACCATCATGATGCCACCACCATTGATCCAGCGCCTGGGGCCCAGCTTTTCTGATTCAACTATTCCGCAAACGACATCTACAAATAAGTGTGCGCTAAGTATTGAGGGCCGAATTTGAATTTGCTAGAAGCCATGAGCGGACATCTGAAAGCAGCTGAACAAGAATGACAACGAGTCTGAGTGAAATCAGGTTGAGTGAAGTGAGGGTGAATCAGGACACAAACCACCTAATCATCTTGAATGATTTCTTTGCTTGGCCAAACCAAGGAATTGCACCTTTGAAAAAACATGCTCTGAATAGAAACTCAGTTCAAGGCTTGAAGGGTGGTGAACTAAGCGTCGAGCAGCACCCCCGAACAACTTTAAGTTGAACTTCCCTCCAAAACTTGGCGGTGCCAAGTGTTGGTGGGTAAGTTCAACTTTAAGTTGAACTTTTCCTCCAAAACGTGGCGGTGCCAAGTTTTGGTGGGCAAGTAAGTTGAACTTTCCTTCCAAAACTCGGTACCAAGTTTTGGTGGGTAAGTTCAACTTTAAGGTGAACTTTTCCTCCAAAACTTGGCGGTGCCAAGTTTTGGTGGGCAAGTAAGTTGAACTTTCCTTCCAAAACTCGGTACCAAGTTTTGGTGGGTAAGT
>JAOBYK010668666.1:0-10427 GCA_025434845.1 Phenganax subtilis
TCAATATTTAAATTGTAATTATATTTTAAAGTTTCATGTAAACTTGGACGGGTGTTCTGAGTATTATAAATAAAGACAATTATTATTATTATTATTAATTGTTTGCCTTTCTATATATTGATATTTTTCGGAAATTCGCTGAAGTATTTACCATTTTACGCGTTTGTAAAAACTGTATGTAACTAATTCTTCATGGTCTATTAAGTTTTCATTTTGTGCAACAAGCAGAATATCTCTTGCTTCGCGAAGGGTTCTCATTAGTTAACAAGCCTTTCTTCTGGACAGTGAAAATAATTAACAGTCAGTGCATTGAAGCCGTATTTAGAAATCGAAACTAAGTCGTTCAGTTTTCCCGCGTTTTTTCCCTCATCCAACAATAAAAACAATGTTCATTGCACTGCTTGCGTAATTTAGAAAAAGCGTGAACGTCACGGAACGACGTGGCATGCTAAGTTTTTATCGAGAAAGCCGTCGTGGGACTCTGTGGCGTCGTTGCGTAAAGTGCCTATTCTGTTGTCTTCACCGTGTGACAACGTGGTTGCAAAGCAGAGAAGAAAACAACAGCTTTATGCAGTCGGACACATTTTGAGTGCAGCGGAAATTCAAAAGGAGTGGACTGTTGATGAAATTCTTACTAATCATACAAGCTGTTTTGAGGGAAAGGTACCTGAATCCACAACGTATGTACATACGATCCCCTCAAATCAACTATGTCGACTAAGACAACAGAATAACTTTTTGGAAAACTTGCATGTTCCTAAGAGGCAGTTTTTTTGAACTGGGAATTTTTCGTCTTAGCTAATTAAAATATGTTTTATACATGTAGCAAAATCTATATTCAATAAAGCAGTGTTCTATTAATCAATTAAATACAATGAATGTTTGTCAATAAAAATCTGTAAAACGCAATAATATGTATAGCTACCTTTTATTACCCTGTGACGTGTGATTCTCAGTTATGTATGTGAAATATCAGGTACGTTCGACTTTGAGCATATCCTTGACATGTGGAAGGTGTAGGAGTAATCTGAGACTGAGTTTGGCCCACTTTTGATAGCGAAAGCCATTACATGCTTTCATTAACCGTTTACCTTGCTGGCCAAAGGAGGGAAAATATTATTCTTCTATTGCATTGAATTGAGTTGTTCGAGTAACTTGCAGTGATCCAGAGGCTTCTACAGCTCTGGTAAGACTACTTCTAAACTCATCAGTGGATAGAATGGTGTCTACACTTTTCTTTGGCCTGGTTTCCGTCATATGGCTCAGGCTTCTGCAAACGTAATAGGAGTTTGGGATAGCTCGAGAGCAGATCAGTGCTAATCCTCTAGTTTGGTTGCTCTCGAGTGTTCTCAGAAACTTCTCAGAGATTTAACCTAGTGGAAAGCATTTTTTTTTGGTTTCTGAAATGAACAGAATGTCAAACAGATAGATTTACAAAAAAGTAATTTTTGATTAAGTATTGATTAGCAAATTCTGGTGATCGTTTATTTTGCCGCTATTTGGAGCTTTGCATTCAGTTCTTTCGTTCGGCTCACATGAGGTATCCCACTTATCAGAACCGATTGGTATCATTTTGAAACTGCGTACAAATTATGCATAATTCATACAAAACTATACTGAAATTTACACAGAACAATAGACTGAATTTTGTGTGAAAATAAACTGAAGCTAGTGGCATGCAGAAATAACTTGAAATTGGTACGAAAACAAGGTGAAATTTTAATATTTCAGCTTTTATTTGTGTATTTCAACATGGGATGCGTGCATTTCAAAATGTAAAATGCATGGTTTGTACACTTATATATACATTATGAGCTCTCAATACTAACAACAAAAAATATGAATTTTGCAACAAACGGCGTCTCATAATACACTTCAAGAACGAACAATCCCTGACCTGGCTATGCTTTCTCAATTTAAGATGTGCAAAAACAAATTATTCCATGGCAGAAAAACAGAATCGTCCGTCACTACTCATGCATAAAAATCAAACGAACAGCTTTTTTGTCAAATAGTTTATTACAATCATTCAATTGAACAATTACATAATATATAATTAACATGCAATTTTATCTAATTGTCACAAACCTGGATCGCTATTATAACTAGCTATAAAAAATAATTCAAAGTACAATAGTATATATATATTCTTGTGAAACGATAGACATGCAGCTTTATTAGAATTGTTCGAATAAGGATCGCTTTATATCTTTTCAGCCTTTTAGGCAAGAATATACAAGGTTTTTTCTAATTTCAATCCATCAAAGATCAAGAGATGGCCAAAGACAAAAGTTCGAGGTAAAAGAGGCAAACAGAATGTTACAACGTATGATGATAGAACTTATACAGTTTTGCCGAAAGAATACATAGCAAACCTTTCTCAAGTTATACTGAAATATTATAAGTACGTAAAGTTCTTGACCTTGATATTTATATATTGGCCTGAACATATAAAAAATGTCTTCTGATTATATCATTCCTGATGATAATACATAATTGTAAATCTCCCTCATTAATTCACAATGGCTACTTGAATCAATTTAACTGATACTATGTTTATTAATAAAAATGTACGATAAGTAATAGAGAATTTTACATGCATGCATGAATTGATAATTTGCCATTCAGTACGAACACGCAAACTTTGTAATGTTATTTTCCTAATCATGCGTGAAATATGTTACTGCGAAAGCGTTAATAGAAAAGTTGAAAAATTCTTTGAAGCAAAAAACCCAAGAGATAACTCTAGTGTTTTTCGCACAAAATATTTTTTTCTTTTCCTGTTAGTGCTTTTCAATAAGTATACTTATCTTAACGTGCAATGCCCAGTTCAAGGATTTTCTTTACCCATAAGCAAAAAGGCCAGGCGACCCCCTTGCGCATAAAAAACCCCTTGTATATTAAAGGCTCAAAAACAAGCATAAAATTTCCCGCAGCGACTGAAGATGTACGAGAGGCATGTTCGAATTTTGCCTCATCAAATCACATTTAAATTTTGTAATGTAAATTTTTGTTGACCTGCATCCCACAACATATAAACCAAGCCTTACGTTTCCATACAGTCGCTAATGTTGGCGAGCTGAATTCTCGAATTCGTAAGAGCGCCAACCATACAAAAACTAGGATTTATACCGAGCCTCTCGAAAAAGTAGACCACTTCTAATTTAATAAATTCGTATGAAAAAGGTGATATTCGTACCCCAAGTGTATTTGAATCATTATTTTTGCTCATTCGTGGTTCAAACACTGTCAAACCATGAAAGAATGTGTGAACAAAACGGTAATTTCGAAAGGCTCACTTTTTACCCACCCTAGTAAAAAGTATATTTCAAAATAGAATTGAAAATGGCGGTTAGTTTTGAAGTTGTTACAATTTCTGAAGGTTTTTTTCGGTTTTAGTGAAGAAAAGGAGGTTGTGATCGGCGATATTGAACGAAATATATACCTAAATTTTATAATCTTTGATCTCAACCCCAATTCCAACCTTAGTCCTAACCGAAAATGCAGTATGGTTGAAATGGATACAACTGAGGCCCGTTTCAAACATTGCGTTACTGCGGTGTCGAACGCATAAAACACAATAAGACAATGAGGTGTTTCAGCTCATCATCTATTATTATCAAATACTTTTGGCACGCCAGTGGCACAATGTTTGATACGGGTTTAAATTAATATTAGCAGCAAGAAACTCCAGTGTTGACAAAAATTCAGTAACAAACGAGTTTTTCATTAACGTAATAGGGACCTTAAGATTCTACGACGCGAGCTCAACGACGCGACCGTGAATAATGGGTTTAGTTTATGTTGAAAGTATTGTTTACAAAATGAAATACAGCATTACTGATATTATAGTAAAGTTTCAGTATTATTATGACTTTGTCAACATTGGAAACAGCTTCTGCTGCATGTGTTTGAAGAAATTTATGTCGTAACTCTAGTTCTGGTAAGGGCGACGTAATTTTCGAAAACTTATGTCGTAAATAAGGAAAACTTTGTACATGAGACAAATCACAAGTTTTTCATTCTGAATTTTAGGAGAAGTTTCGTTATCTTAGATTCGTGAAAAGACTGCTATAGCAACAAAAATATTCACGGTGTGTGATTTGGTATCTGAAATGAAAAGTGCTCATTTCGACCTTCGCGTTGCTGAGCTCGCGTAGTAGAATCGTAAGGTCCCTAATATGCTTTTTCGCTGACGAGTTTCTCATCCCTAATAAGGAAATCGGCTACCAATTGTAAACAAAAGTTTTGATAAAGTTTAGTGATTATAAACATAACCAGAAGGCCAAGGAAGGTTCTGTTAAAGTCGCGAGGTCGAAGCCCCGAGAGACTTTTACAAAGGCTTTTGGTAAATCTTGAGTTTGTAAGGAGGCATACTGATTATTATCATACATTGTAGTAAAAACACGCGTTTTGATTGGCTAATAGCCAACTATTAATAATAGCGATCTCGTAACCTGCAGATAATTCAATTATCCGTAGGTTGAGCCCGCAATTGGCAATACTGCGGATTGTTTTTAAGCAAAAACAGTTGAAAATTCAAAACAAGAAACAATAAAAATACATTAGGCATAGTGTTTTTCTTGCAATGTATAGTAAAACAATTATTGAATTTGGTTTTTGTGATATGCAGAATTATCAACTGCATATCACAAAAATCTCATCCAATTATTGTTTATTATTATTAGACGATACAACAAATAGAATGAGGAAATTTAGTTGAATGTCCCCCACTCTATATGCATTGAAAATAAACGAAAGTAATCGACTGCGTCGACGTAACAGAAACGTCGATGATCATGTTGTTACAATGACGAATAGTGAAAAGATTTTTTTCCAATAAAAGACAAATCGCACTTTCAAGTACCCAGTTCGAAAAATTATTGCAATTTAACTCCACTTATATGGCTACTAAAGTATTATAAGTGGGGTCAAATTGTACAATGTAATATGACTAAATAATGTACGCTTTGTATGACAAAAATGCAAAGAAAAAAAACGAACAGTTTGTTTTCCATGCACTCAATTGTTGAACCGTTTAGCGAACTGCTCGAAAACTAAGCTGATTTCTAATAAATAAGAACTGTAGCTAAATAAACTAAATTAAACAAGTAAATAGGTACTTGAAATCCTCATCCAAAAAATCTTTTCCTGCAAGAAAAAAAAAACAACAAAATAAACGTCTGGTCACACTCTAGTGAAATAACATTTAAAAATAGGTACGCACAGCGTACATGTGGGTAGCCTACTGTATGTTACTGGTCATTCTCTATTATGCGCACAGTTACCGCTTTTGTATAAGACTACAATTATAACATCTGTTGAACATCATGCATAGCCAGGGATTAGTTTAAGGAAATTTTATCACTGCACGCAAAAGGATGAAATTTGTATCATTTTACTGGCATTATAGAAAACTTCTGACTGACCTACTTTTTCTGATTCTGCAACCCATGCTTTACACTGTATACAGTATATATGTTGGCAAATGAGCGAAAATCACAGCTAAACCCATATCACTATACTCTTAATACTTTACCCAAAATGTAGAAACATAACAACACAAAGACAAGTTCAAGGCATCGACTTCAACGTGAAACATAAACCATTATCTTTGTATCAACATCAGCATGCCAGTCTTGGCAAAATTCGATCCAAGGCCAGCCGTTTGTCAATTTATTAACGAAATAAAACGGCGTGTGAGAGATACACCAAAGGCTGACAAGCAGGCATGGTTTCAGAAAGTTTTTGAACGTGGTTATTCTGATGAAAGCAAGGTTGGTGATGCAGACATTGTGACAAAACAGAAAACATTTAATCGTGGATTTTAGTCTCATTTAGCTAATTAGCTTAGTTAAAGTAGTTATATTCAATAAGAAAATAACGTAGTTGATACTTTGCCAGTTTATGTTGACATTTACCAGACATTCCGAAGATAAACTGTAGCGAATTAACCACAGTATAGCGCCTTCAAAGTAAGATCTATTTGCGTGTTTAGCTAGCTTTTTGCTTAACAATAGGGAAAAGAAACTGTTATTGTTCCGGTACTTTTGAACATTATTTATGAAAAATTATTGGTAATTTGTTGAATAACACCACATTTTTTCATTGCACATAGTCTCATTTATAACTGCACAAATCTCATATATCACTGCACAAAATGGTTATCACTGCACACTAAAATAATCACTGTGCATAGCAACACTTCTTTGACTTATCCTGTGGATAGTGCTCACATGGTTTCAGAATAATCATTGCAACATCATTGCTTAGCCCGGCAAATGGACTGAGTAATATGGGAGTTGGCTTTGTTTGCAAATTGTGTTCTGTAGGATTGGAACCTTTGTTGTTTATTGTTTTTTGTTTTTGCCAATAGCGACAACTGTGCTTATCACAGGAAACTTATGGTTTAATAGTAAATAGTTATGGCAAGAATTTAATTAGTTAGACAAGGACACGGGTATGGGTATGGAAGCCTTAAGGCTAGGGCTCGTCAGTATAGTTGAGATATCGAGAGAGTTACGATCAAAGTGAACGAGAAGACTTCAGAGGTATATCTTAGAGACAATCGGGAAACCACCTGTAAGTTACTTTTATTATTTGTATTAGTCAGTGTATATTGGCACAATTTATAGTTTAGTTTAGGATTTCTGTTAATTTAAGTTTATACTTTCTATTTAGTCGAACCACGTTTTACGTCATACTTTGTATTGCCTGATTCTCTGCACGGCATTGCACCTTATATCGTTAAGAAATTATACACTAGGAATTATCGTTTTGAGTTTGCGATCGTGTATTTCGTTGCATTGGTTCTGTACAAATTGGATAACGCATTTTTGTTTGTCGCCGCTGGCAAGTGGATATTTGTTTCTACTTGACGTACGTTTGAACGGTTTCCAACATCTCAATTGTGCTCAACCTGTAAGCTCTGTGCATTGCTATCCAGCTCACGAAACCTGTTATGACAGAGCTTACAGTTCACTGCGAAACCACAGGCTAAATCCGATGAAATATCACGCTTGCGTTTACTATTCTAACGCCACATAACCTCAACACCTCTTGTCAAAAAATGTGCTAGTTGATGTATACTCTGAAAACAGTTGCACAAAGTAGACTTTATTGCACAATTGTCTTAACATCAATTTTAAACGACAGATTCAAATACAAAGCAGATCAACTCAATATCAGCAGATATCAGCATTCTTTTTGTCACATATGACGTTAAACAACAACACTTCTAACACTCTATTGTTCGATGGAGTAAGTCAAGCACGATGCAGCCAACTGTTCGAAATTCAATGCTACCATAAATCGTTAATTCAATTAAAGCCTGTTTCCATAGTTCAATCTCTACTTCTCAGCATTAAATACCTTTATTCTTGAGCAACATCGCAGGAACAATGTAGTAAACTCTACAATCTCATGGATTCAGTACGAATGCTCACTGACTAAAACAATTGACAATATATTATCACTGTTAATTAATCGAAGAAAATTCAGTGAGAGTACACAGCATATTTGAAAGGTTTATTGATAATGTCTGTATCACCATGATCTGGACAAAGATAATAGTAGAAGATCATACATCCCGTAAGAGTACAGAGTTTGTTTCCAGGGCTCCTTGCCACTATTTGTACCACCATTAATTAGAAGATGATAGTCCCAGATCAAATAGATCCATCAAGAATGCGCATCTTTTTTGTAAGGTTCATTAGTCTAAGAATCAGTTACTGTAACATTGAATGCCATTACGGCACTGCTGGTCACCGAGACAAATGTCTGTTGATAAATAAGCTATCAAAAATGTGTCAATTTGTAGTCTTCATCTTGAATAAATGTGTCAAGTAGTTTAATATAGCATTGTTTGATAAAGAGAAATTCAGTGTTTGTTAACATCTCTGGCCCCAATAAACAGTTCACAATTCTGTATGTGGATAGTGAGTACTCGTTGAATACCAGATAACGGCACAAGATCAACGATGTCAGTAGTTTTCATTACCGCTGTCTTCTCATCAACTTGGTTTCGAATTTTTATCCAAGTGCCCAGCAAGCAAACGCTGACATAATCTTGAAATAGAGAGGTAACTTTCGTTACTGTTGCTGACATATAAAAAAATAAAGCAATAATGAACACATATAAACTCGAAAGCACGCTCTTAGAATTTACATGTTATCGAAAAATATGTTCCAGTGAGACGACAATAACCGATTAAAAGATAAAATGGCCCAAAAACAAACCAAAAACAATAGCACAATGATAGCACAGCACTCACCTTTGGTTTAACTGGACAAAATTTGCAAAAATGTGTCCGAATAATTGACCCTTTCTCGTTGTAAATAAGCAGTGTACTCAGTGAGCGTGTGCGTACGACAATTTCCGAAAGTTATGACGAACTATCAGATTCTTGTAGTTTTGCATGGCGAAACAACAATATCAGTAATCGTTTGAGGTATACACCATCTATATTTATTATAGCAAAGCTTTCGGTCCGTTAGCCCGAACCTTCATCAGTGCAACTAACTTGAAACGATTTCTACATCACTTTTAGATCACAATTGTCATGATCTGTTTGCTCGCACTTTTTAATTGTTTTGATTAAAGCGCACGTACAAGACAAGAGTCTAACTAGACGACATTGAAGAGAGTACGCCATGTGCTATTTAGTGGCTTTCCCTCTTGATCTCTAGTTTTATGCTTGAATATTTCAATAGACTCTCTCATTTTACGAGAAATTTTATATTTATCATTCGCCAAAATGGTTGCTTCATTCCATTTTATGCAATGTTCGTAAGTTCATGCGTGATGCGCTACAGCGGAATTATCGAGTTTAGCTATCTCGCAATTCGTCTTGTGTTCTTTAATACGGGCTGTGAGATTTCTACCGGTCTTTCCAATGTAAACAAAACCACATTCGCATGGAATGCGATACACACCAGGGGCCAGTTGTTCGAAAGGTGGATAAGCTAACCAGTGGATAAGTCCTATTCGGTGGATAAATCTTCTATCCAACGGATAGTTATCCACTGAGTAAAAATGCGTTGCACGAAGCCCAAATAGCGAGGTGGATAACTATCTGTTGGATAGACTTAAATTTAACTGGATAAAACCGGATTTTCCTGAGAATTCTTACCTGTTGCCATGGATTTTTCAACTTCTATTGTAAATTCAGTGATAAATCTTGTGTCTATCTTGCAAGCAGCGCAAATGTGCTGTTGTAGGATTGTTTTTTTCGACTGTTGTTGACGTTGCGAAGTTGGTATAAATTTCATAATATGTATCACATCTTTGTCTATTTCTGGCGAAGTATATAGCATTATTTTGTTCCAAAATATAGTTGTTTTAGATTTTCCATGGCCTTGCACATTTATCAAAACAATTTAAGGACAATTTCTCTCAAGTTTGATTGGTTAATTTAAGCCAGAGAACAAATTTCATAGCCTCCATTTGTCTGTTCAAGTTTTTGAATTTTATCTCCTTGCAATCATCTTGGCTAAAGGTTGGAAATTTATTGCATGTTTTTTTCGAGTACATATGAAAGAAATGCGTGCTGAATCTGAAGACTTGACAACTGAGTATACAATAAAAATAAGCTTGAAATATTCGGGACATTTCAAGATCAAAATTCAAAAGATAAAGTATTATGTTTTCTGCATCTAGCAGTGCGATTTTTAAACATAATTATTACATTTCTACCACATTCAGACACGATTTCGACCAAAATAATTACTCTTTCTTGCAGAAATTTGACTTTATTCACTGGATAGTGGATTTAAACTACCTCTAGACCTTGGATAACTTTAGCCAGTGGATAGTGATTTTTATCCACTGGATAAAGTTATCCAAGCTTTGTGCAAGGCAAATTACACACTGGATAAAATTTATCCGTAGGATAGTGATTTATCCACCTTTCGAACAACCGGCCCCAGGTTTCTGAAGTTCATCTATACTATTCTTGTGAGTGGAAAGAGAGCGGAACAATTTGTTGTAACTTGAATGGCAGACTTTTATGCCAACTTCTTTTAAAATTCTAACTATTTTATATGAAGCTGGACCCATAAAAGGCAAACAAACAGAAGATTGATATTCAATATTTTGTTTCTGTTGTTTTTGGTTATTCATAGCATGATCAATGAATTGCCGAAGGTAACTATTCATTATCAGAACATTTCGTAAATGCTCCAACTCTGAATCCAAGCTGTTGGAATCACAAATTGTTTTTGCATGGTTAATTAAAGTCGTGCATACCGATCTCGTTATGCTACGATGGTCAAATGAATTGTTGTTCAGATATCTGTCTGTGTGTGTGGGTTTCCTGTAAATCTTATGACCAAGAGACCCATCATTATTAAACTAAATAAAATATCTAAGAAAGATATGGAGTTATCTTTCTGTACTTCCAATGTAAACTTAATTGATGGATGTAAAC
>JAOBYK010668777.1:0-10422 GCA_025434845.1 Phenganax subtilis
ATGTCAGAAATGAAAAAGGATCCTTTGCATAAAAAGATTATGGAAACTAAAAAAACATTCGTTGAAGACGATTCTTTTGATCCTCAGGAAGCTGTGGAAGCTGCTGTTTAAAAGAGAAAATTTCTTTTCCTACGTATGTTGGAAGAGAGACAGTATTTCCGTGGCAGTAATGATAGTGAAGATAATGGAGCAGAGTGTCTCATTCTCATTGCATCGTGTAAAGCTGCCAGCTTGTTGATTCACTGTAAACTGCCATATTCAAAGCAATAAATTGTTCTAACGTTATTCCGTGTCAATTTAGTAACATGTATATTCAGCCCTGACAATGATATTTTGCTCCTAAAGATCCTTTCAACTGTTTGTCGCTGGAGTGAGGCTAAGATGGGGTAGCCAGCCGTGCGTGCCCTATTTTGGCCCCATTGGCCTTTTCGGCCCGCCTGGCCTACCTGTTGGCCTTTTTGGCCTTGCTGGAGTACATCTGGTCAATTCGGTCGAACAAGTTATAGCCATTTTGATCCTTTGCTCGCATAAATTAACGTCTGTACGTACCCATACGTACACAGAAAAAATAAAGCTGGATTACGTCATTTGTAATTGCTTCCGGTAGCACATAGCACTTTAGTGACGTCACTTCCAGCCCTATGTGTGCGAGTAAACCTACTATTGTATGCACAGTCTTTTGAGCAACAGACAGTTATCATTCATTGTAGGCATAAATGTGTAAACTATCCGCACTTTGTAACATACATTCCTTAGTCGTCTTCAGCTGCAATGATTGGTGATATAGTCGTGTCATGTTTTTCTCTTGCATATTAGTCTCTTGGGATGTATTTGTAGTTGTTACTAATTCGAAAGGCGAGTTGACGGTTCGGTTTGCACGAACTCATCGCACGAGTCTGCAAATGTGCTATGGAGCATGCCCAGCAGTGAAATTTTCGCTGGTCGCCATGACCGAAGAAAAGTTAAATATACTCAACTCCTTACCGGTTCGCAGAGAAAAAACAGTCAAAATGGATAAGTTTACGGCAAATCGTGAGATGTTACAGTCTAAAACGAAGCCAACGTGCACAACAAATAATTGAAAAAATGCGAGTACGAAGTGTGCTACGTTTGTTTTCTTGATAAGAAAGTCAACTGGCGCCCTCGTTCAAGTGGAAAATTGAAATTTAGAAAGGTGTTGATATAAAGATCCCTGGCTATTAATGTAAAACGCTAAGCCCTACTGACTCACAGTAACATAACAAAGCGAAACATGAACCGCAAATGAAGATGCCTGCAGACGTGTCAACGACGTAATAATGTGTACGGACAGAAATATTTAGTGAAAGAATAACGTGAACGCTTCAAGGGAAAAATCAATCTTTACAGAGAAATCCAAAATGAAGAGTGCTCTAAAGCGACGTTATAGTAGACGTTTTGCTGTTTCTGTGCAAAGTCATCAACACCCAAAAACATCGCATTGAAGAGTGATAGGGTGGAAGAAATGAATTGAATCATTATGTAAATTTTCCAGATAGTGTCATCATGCCAATTTTCGAAGTTGTGAAACGAATAAAGAACTTTGATCATGGATTGTATCGACAAAAAAGGATGTGCTAGAATTGAGTTTGAAATAATAAAGGTCATTCAATTTCTTTATTTTAGAGCTTAAGCTACAGAACCATACTTTTTTTCGGAAATATTTCAGTAATCACTTAAGAGTTGAAGTTGGAAACATGCAGTCCAGCGACGTCGACCCTCATTCCTGCAGTCATGCATATATTGTAGATAATACTACTGTAAGCATTGTAATAAATTATATCACATCAACTAGTTATATCGAGAAGAAACGGCAAAAGGGCGCATAGTGACACTTGATTCACAGTCCAAGAAACATGTCTATACTTCTTCACCTACACCTTCAACGTCACACTGTGTAGTATCAGTTGTGAATTATGGCTCCTTCATTGTACTCTAAAATTTTCAAGGTGTTAAATCGGCAACTTTCAGCACAAGTTGTTTCTTTGCATAGCAGACCTTATCTAACTTAGCACTTCGTCGGTTTTTATGAAAATATCCTCCGTTATTTAGCCCAAATCAAACCAACTCTCAACCAAGTTTTACCAAACTTTAAGCGTTTGGTGGTCCCTGGAAGGCAGCGATAATTCCAACTAACTTTTAAAGTATAGTATCCAATCATTAGTCTTCGAGATGCGGCAAAATAAAAAAAAATACAATTCCATCTGCACCTTAACTGGCAGAGCATTTCACCGGCGTCAACGGCATTAGGTTCGATTCCTCAGAGAACACCTGCTCCTGAACATGTCTAGAAATACTAGATTCTGTGTCCTCGAAGACATCTGGTATTTCACTTTGTAGCTCAGATGATAATGACGAGAAATTTCCTAAATATGAGGCCAAAGTGCGTGCCATATGATTTTTGGTCATCAGATTTGTAGTCCGTTAGTAAAACTCACTTCAAACTGATGGTACCTTTATAATGCTATCTCATGATGCACTTTGTTCTCGTATTTTGTCTTTTATAATATGTATTTTAGCATTTTGAAGGACACCGACAACCTGTTCTCTTTGGGCAGCGTTTACTCTATATACCGCTTCTTCAGGACGTAGTCGAATTAAATCATTAAAACGCGTGTTCAGAGCTTAAAACTGCAGTAATATAACAGAATCATAACGAAAACTGTGGTTATAAGAAGTTTTTAAAGTAAACACAGTCGCAAAGTAGCTGAATTTCATGTCGTGACGATTTGAATCCCGTGCTGACGGTACAGTGTAAACGCAGCTTTTTCCTGTGATTTCTTCTGTCGTAACGTGATTGTGATGACTGACGAGTGCAACAAAATGGCAGCAAAAATCACCCCTATGAACGGGTCTTTAGTGTATGCTTACATAGCAATCAATAGGCCCATTTCTTCAATATTTATAATCTCATAAGCTGAAACACTATATAACCTAATCGATGCATGGGTAGCAGAATAATATCAAGGGCCGGTTGTGCGAACAGTGAATAGCGCTATCCAATGGATAGTGATTTTTTTAAACATTTGTAAAATTTTCCATTAATCGTTCTAAAACAAGATTGAGATTGCTATTCATAGATGAAGGCAGCTGTGTTTATTTCTTTGGCCAGTTCAAATGTTTCGTCGCTTTTTGTCCAATTTTGCAAAGGTTGAAAAAACCGCTATCCACCTTTCGTACAACCGTCCCAAGGTCATTAGGCAGTTTTTAAATCATAAAAATGGGCGCGATTCGTAGGATTATGGATTTTGAGTATTAGCAGTGCTATTCTGAATCACTGAGTAGCAAAGAAGGGCTGCAAATAGTTTTAGGAAAAATTGAAATCATACTTGTTAACCCTGAATAAGTATATCATCTGCCAGAAGCTTCACATAGTTTAGTCTGATAATTTAAGCATGTCTCATCGTTTCGGCAGTGAACGTTTTGGGCTGCCGTTTTTACTTTACACCTGTTCCAAGTACAGCTAAAAGGTTGAAAACAAACGTTAAAATCGTTAAATACGCTTTACTTATTTTTTTTGTTTTGAAACAAAAAGCTTAATTTACATTTCTAGTTAAAAAGTGTTCGAGGTGGTGATTTCGAATGAAAACTTTTAATATCATGAATTTTCAGACACTCAATTCCCAAATGGCGGATGTGCGTGAGACATGTTTAAAAGTTATTATTATGTGAGGTGTCTGATGCGGTGATAGCAAAGTCTTTTAACGTTGACTTACTAGGCAGTTTATAGTTCAGTATACTACAGCTCTTGGAGTTACTTTTTATGCGTTGAACATTCTGCCCATTTCCATGGCTAACTAAATAGATGAGATTAATGAAATAAATTTTAGCCTGTTGCATACTGCTGCAGGCACGTAAGTTCTTTACATCTGACAAGTTTTCTGCGAAAATCTTTTATTCTACTCCGTATGTTTACAAATATTTTTGAAGTTTTCTATTGCAAGTGCCCTTGTTCAAAAACTGCCTAGCGTTTTAACAAGTCTAGTAAATTCCAAATTAAATTATAGTTCGGCTATACAGGTCAACAAGTAGAACTTTGCATGTTTGAGAGACTGTACGCCTGTCAATCAGCAGTCCAGTGGTGTTTGGCTTGCTTTATACGGCATATTCTGCGCTAGAAAATCTTCTGTGCCAAAAAATATTACCAAAGAAAACTTTGTGCACATTAGTGCTAGGCAAATTTCAATTGTCGTATAGAAAAATTGTCAGCGAAAAGAATTGCTTATCTGTAAAGATATATCTGGTAGAGAACATTCATTTGCATTGATGTAGTGTATGAAAAAGTCAAGTTACCAAACGGTACAGTCATTTAATTGTAAACGTTGGCTGGCTTACATTTGAAAATCAAATGGAGCACTGAGTTTTATGACCAAGGTGATAAGAAGCTTTGTCTTCATTTTATATTTTGCTTCAAAAGCAAGGCCGTAGTTGAGGAGGGGCCTGAGGGGACAATGCCCGCCCATTCGGAAATAAAATTGTAATTTTGCCCCCCTCAAGTTTACATAATTTGTTCCTCCTGATTTCAATCATATTTTTTGCTAAAAATAGAATTGACCCAGGTTCACTTTTAAAGGCAACGATTATAATCTGGGGCCGGTTCTATAAAAGTGTCGTTAAAGTTAACTATAGTTAAGTACGAATATCAACCAATCAGAATCGCCCATTCAAGATTTAACTTCTTTTTAACCACGAAATCGTAGTTAAAACGTCGTTAAAATTTTTATACAACCGGCCCCTGATTACTATCTATTCATGACAAACAGTTTGGAAATTTGCCTAAGCATGCGGTTACTCAAGCAAAAAGTCATTGACCGGTGCAAACGTCACGGAATTTCACGGAATTTCACTGAATTCGTCATGGAGATAGTATTCGATATGAAATCTTTTGTTTTTCTTGGAAACACTGTATTAATATTTGCAGTGAAAATTATGAAAAAAAACGCTATTGGATTATTCTTTACGGAAACGAAAGGAACCTATCCAACCGATCCAATATTATTTTCCTTTTGGAGGAACGTATATTCTTATCAACAGTCCAATGCTACGACAGAAAATTACCTCTAAAACAGCGCCTCCGCTAAATTTTTTAGCAGTGCCCCCCTAGAAATTGACGATCAGCTACGGGCTTGTTCAAAAGTGAAAATATAAAGTGTTCTATACGAAAATCAGGTTTGAAAACAAAAATATTGAACAACAAACTGTCTATTGTCGAGACAAGAAAAATGTATTGTGGACATGCGTATTGGACTTTCCAGTATATTTTTAAATTGTAAGTCATCCATTAACACGGCCAATCGTGAATTTTTCTACAAAAATTATGCGCGTGTAGAATAGATTGTCACACTTATTCTTCTAGTATTATTACGTCTATTGATTTCCTATAGAAAAGTACTAAAAATGTTTATTATGGACAACTATGATAGTGCAGTTACTTGGGATCTGGGAAAAAGAACAGACAACTCGTCACTACAGTACGGTGCTCAGTAAATAATTTGTAGCAGGGTAATTAAATTGCAGTTACTGTCTATCGTTTAGTCGAAACTTTTTTGTAAATATGCTAGCTGTTGGGAAGGGAAAATTTGAATAAATTTGTTTCTGTCTCCGTAATTTTTTGCTCAAAAGGCAATTCTCCTAGCGCGATTAGATTCTACACCAAAATGGAATGTATTTTAAAACAAGACTTGAGGAGAACGATATTTACGCTTGTACTTTTTCAATACTAGCACGATAAGGAAATTGTTTGTTGTATTACTCACCTCAGGAGTTCATCAAACTTGGCTTTTTCCACGTTTTGATTTGTAGGCGGGGAAAATTTGGAATCAAGGAAAACGTATTCTAGCCTGCCTGAAACTTAGAGTTGTTAACCTCATGTACTATTTGCGGTCAAACGAACGGACATGAGTCGAAATTTAGGAGTAGTCTATAGCCTCGTTCACACAACACTCATTTAAGGCACGGCTCGTTTAAATTTGGGCAAGCGTACCCTCGTAATTTGATGAGGAGGCTTACAAGTTACGACCATAGGTTTACCAGGCACTCTGCTTGGCTGCCCAGGAGGTCGTAGTCTTGCTGTATCTGCAGCCTATAATTGTGCTGGATCTGCAGCCTGTAAAAACCGATAGGTTGATACCAAAAAAAAAAAGGTCGTTTCGTTTAGTCTGAGATGACCGGATTGGAGTAGGTTGTTTTTTAACCCATATCGTATAGGTCAAAAATAACTTTAGAGAAATGGTGGCACTAACCTATAGAAAATGGCTATTTTAACATATTTTAAGCAGTAGATTTGATGCATAATAAACTAGGTGGTTTTAACCAATTAAAAAAGGCCAAATATACCTATTCCATGAGGTCAAAACAACAATAATATTAGTTGATTTAACTAATGTGCCATTTTTTAAGGCAGGACTTGAATCTATACTATGGCGCTAGAACTGTTTCTCTCTAAGTTCTTCTACAGGTCGGGTGTTTATTTTACTCCAACTAAATATAGGTAGTGATTCTGTCTCACTTGCAACTTTAACATGTGCTTCGCTTGGTTTAACTTTCTTCCTGCCCTCAGGATTGATGTTCTTTCAATACGTTGTTCACACATATAACATATATTCGTTTATAAAGTATTGTACTTTATCTTGTCTGAAGTCTGAAGAAGAAATAAAGTCGAAATTTTACAGTTCAATTTGCATCTTTTTTTGAATAATACACTGTACTCTCAAGATGTCTTGTAATTTCGGAATTTGCCTTTTACTACAGATATAGATATTTTAATAGAGATCTACCCGAAGAGGTTCTTAGAATCTATTTACAGAGCTATAGCTACAATTTATTTTAAAGTTGATGATTACTTCAAAACAGGCAAGGACACAAAAGACGATTTTAGTCGATTAACCTAAAGCAGCAAATAATAGTCTATGCTAGGATTTGTAGACACGTGGCTGTCGCTGCGCACGTGCTTCATCAGGAAAGTTATTCAAGTTTACCGCCAAACGAATATATTACAACGCTGAAAGTGCTGGTTTTCATATCGTCATATTGTTGTAAAACAAAACTCACGATCCCTCGTAAATGCGAAAATATTCTATCTTCTTAGCGGTAATTCTTATAGAAAACTTATATACTATCTCCTAATAATTGCTTTTCTAATGATTAGTTCAAAACTATTTTAATTCAGCTATTTAGAAAATCGTGACTCTGTCTTTACGACAATTACGACATGAAAACCAGCCCAAAATATGAAAGACTATGTGCATGGCTTACGTTTGAAAACCGAATTGAGCATTGAACTTTACAACGAATTAATTGATGAACATGACTTTGTCCTTATGAGAATTAGTTCGGGAATACACCAACGTATATTTGTTACTGGAAAGCTTTTCGTCCGTTTGCAGCAATAAATATATATACTTGCATGGTGTTCCCTAAACTCATATTGTTGTTTTTGCCATGTATAAGAAATTTTGCCTTTGTTATTTGGTTTAATAGTGAAAATATAAACTCTCAATGGAAAGTTGGGTTTGAAAACCGATAATAAACTGATAATAGACTGTTTATTGTTATGACTTGGAGAATCCATTTAGTGTACATGCATATATCGGACTGTCCAGCGCCTTTGAATTAGTTATTCACTAGAACTGCAAGTCATATACTCTTCTGCAAAAATTATATATGTCTACAGTAAAATGTCTCACTCATCCTCAGTTTTTGTATAATCACAGCTTTGAATTCTGTACAAAAATACAAAAAATAGCTTTATTACTATGGGCTGCTATGATTCGCATGGAGTATTATGCAACGGCAATACAATTATTGGAGCATGAAAAAAAAACTGGCAACTTGTTTAGTAAACGAATTTTTATTAGTGCAGTACGCAGTAGAGTCAGCAGTTTGTGACAGAGTTATTAAAGGTATTGTTACTGTCTGTGCTTCAGTTCAACAACATCCTTTGTAAATATACTAGCTGTTAAGAATGAAAATACTGAATAACCAACATTCTCGTTTGTTATTTGCAAAGATCGCTGGCGATTGAAATTAGACTCTGTTTATGATAGTGCAAGAGGATACAGGTAGCAACGATGGATCATTTGCGTTTTTGCCGAATATATTGTTTTTTGTCCACATATTGTTTAGCTCGAAACGTTATTCTCCAACAAACGCAATTCAAGTTATTTGTGCTTCATAATAATGGCGTGTATTTTAGAACAAGATTTGAGGGGACAAAGATTTTCGCGCTGATAAGTCAGTTTTGACAATTGCATGGTGAGTTTACTCTATTGTTTGCCTCTAGTGTTCTTCAATACCTTGGCTATTTCCACGTTCTAATTCGTTGCTGGTTGGGACAGGGGTGATATTTGGAATCAAGGAAAGGCTTGCTTGAAACTCAGAATTGTTAACTTCGCCTATCATTCGCGATCAAACAGACGGAACTGATTCGAAATTTAGGAATATTCTATGAGTAGGTTTACGACTGTAGGTTTTTTTTATTCAGGTTTTTTGCTCGGTCCCTTCCCCAAGAATATGTCTCGATCTGGTGATAAGACTGAAATCGCAATAACGGTTTTTCCAGTCCCTCTGTTGTCCTGTTTCTAATATGCTATATTCATTTTGAAATCAATCGTGTTTATAGCGCTGGGATTGGTTTGTAGCAAAGTGATTTCAGCACAAATGGCACTCATGGCAAGGCGATTCCAATTTTGCTGATGCGCGAGTTGAAATCACTCTCTGTGTAAAAGCCAATCAGATGGTATATCACTCAATTAGCCAATCAATTTAAATCAACATGAACACAAAATTTGAGTTTTTTTAAAAACAAAATCTGGATTTTAACCAAATATTGCTCAATTTCACTTGTATTATAAATCAAACATTATGCAATCAACAAATTTTCTTAATACACCAATGTTCCCGGTTTTGTTATTAGTTCTATTAATATATACCCACAAACTTGAAGTCTTGTTTTATTGTCAACAGCATGATTTCAAAATAATTTGTATTTGATCTTGTTACTATTTTTTTTAAAAGTATATATTTGAAACACAAATTAAAGTATTGATTTACTGAGTATGATTTCAAAATACTTATAACAGTAGTAATTGCACGTGTAATTTTGGCCTGAGATCAAAAGCATGATTACAAAATCGCACGACCGCGCGCTCATAGATTTTAAATATTCTTATGAAAGTACAAGCCCATAAATTGTTGAATCATAAAATACACCTGAATACAAACAGGTCGACATGATACACTGGATCAGCGTTATGGTTCTTTCCATAGGTTTTGAAAAACTCCTTTGATACATTGGTTTCCTAATATGTCGCAGATGTCATGTTTAATGGTTTGAATAGTCGTTGTTGCATCAAGATTTCCCATGGTTTGCCAACGAGCTCGAGCTTCTCACAAGTTCACCAGTGGTGGAAAACACGCAATTGTTCTACAGGAATTTGTCCCGAAACATTTCTTTAGATAAAAAAAACCTTCAAGCGACTAAGTACAAAGAAAAAGCGAAGATTACAGAATCAATAATTGATTAAAACTATCTTAGCAAGTTTTTCTCAACAAATTTGCTTGCTTGTGTTTCAGACAAACAAGTCTATTTTGAAGTAATAGGTACAATGCATGGGTCATGAGGAAAAACCAGTCGCGCAGAACACAGCCGCAAACAATTGCAACTGTAGAATTAAGAACATGCCTACTAGATAATCATAGTTTGTCTAAATACGTAATGTACAAAGCAATTGTCACCTCCAGAAATATGGGAAGCACTGAGAACTACAAAGGCATGATCTCGGGTCCATTCAAAGAGCGATACACAAATCAAATAAAATCTTTCAACCATGTAGAGATACCAAAATGGCACGGAATTTTCAAAAGGCTTTCCGTTCTAAAAGAAAATGAAGGCAAATTTACTCAATAAAAAGTCTGAGCTAGTTTAGTCTTGCAACGACAATTCTTCACGTAGAAAATGTCACGGCCAAAAAACGTGCATGGATATAAACATTTTCGCCTATACTAGTCAAGTAGTATACTTCTCGAAATCTGTCTTTTTCGACCTAATGATTTCCTCTGAAGGAACAACAGTGTTGTGCACAACTGCTTGGGTAAGCCAAAACCATTGCATAACTTGCTCTATCTACACAGTACTGAGATTCTGTGCGTGAAAAGGCTCTGAAAAGTCTGTCTGTATGGTCTGTATATAATTGTACCAGGTTTGTTGACAACATTAATCAGTTCATACTTCAATGGACCGATTGCATAATGGACAAAATTTCGAAAAATCTTGAGCTAGGAAAATTCATTACCACAGTTATGAAGGAGCATCCTGAAGTTAGTAAAGTTGCAAAGTTCGGTTGCAAAATGCTGTATAATGTGAAAAATATAGCCCTGTGAAGTTGGCAAATTTTGTATATTTTT
>JAOBYK010668999.1:0-10421 GCA_025434845.1 Phenganax subtilis
CAGAACGAAACTATTTGGTTGGTCGAAAAGTTTCCTCGCCAACCGGGATAACTTTGGCCCATATGAACAGGCCCTAAATTTGATCTAGACTAAAAGAAATAAATAAATTTACGCAGCTGCATGGAAAGAACATTTTAAAGCGTAGTAAAACTGCAAAGTTTGGTTGAGAAGTTGTAAAATGGCGGAAAACTAGCCCTACAAAGTTTGTAAATTTAGTATATTTTTCTATTACGTGCGTAAATTGTTGCCATATTTGAGCCAAAAATGATCCAAAATAGTAACAATTTTCGCATGTAATAGAAAAATTTACTAAATATGCAAACTTCGCATCACTATTTTTCCCGCATTTTACAACCTTTCACGACCAAACTTTGCAATTTTTTTACATCTAATATGTTCTATCAACTTTTAGATTATAATAGGAATTGCTTTTTGATTGATAGACTTGATTGAAATGAAATTGAACTGTGAATTCGAACTGCTTTGTTCTAGAAAGTACTTAATACTGAGCTTGGTCAGAAATGGAAAACAGAACTGCTTGATTTCGACATGAAACCTTTTGCTGCAGCTTCCATTGGTCAGGTACATCAAGGGATCTTAAAGGATGGGAAGAAAGTCGCAATTAAAATTCAGGTAGAATGAATTACTCGAAACATGGTCACTACTTTATTCCTCCCTTGTGTATAAAGAGTAGTGAATGAAGGCCGTATTCCAAAATCGTGATAAAAATATTTTATCAACAACAGAAATTTGTTTAAAAGCTAGTTTCTTGAATGCTTACGAGTCGGTTCCTTGGGGCCTGTTCATATAGGCCAAAGTTATCCCAGTTAGCGAGGAAACTTTTCGACCAGCCAACTAGTTATGTTCTGTTTATATGACGAAACGTTATCCCGTTTACCGGGGAAAGTTTTCCCAGTTTTCCGCTGTGACGTTTATACGCCCGCCATTTTGTTAATTTACATGTTGACAAGTTGCAGACTAAGCAGAAAATTATCCTGGTAGGCGGGAAAATTGCGTTCATATGGAGAGAATTTTATCCCGCCAACCGAGATCTCGCCTTTCAACAAGCGAGATCTCGGTAAGCAGGAAAACTTTGCATCTTATATGAACGCAATCTCTAATTTTTCGTACTATTTGTTGTTAAGGCGAGATCTCTTGCGAATTTGCTGAAAAGTTTCCTCGCCAACTGAGATAGATCACTTTAGCCCATATGAACTGGTCCTTGGTGTGTTGTTGAAGAAAAGTAAAATTTATGTTGTTGTTTATTTAGTATCCAGGTGTAGATACGAGTATAAACAGTGATATCGACAATATAGTTGCTTTGTTGAAACTTGGCAATGTTTTACCACCAGGTAAAATTTATTGAATGTACGTTTATTAGCTTCATAAAACCTGTTTTTTTTGGCAAAGTTGGCCTCGTTTTCCGAACATGTTTATTTGTTTTGTTCTTTGACCGTGTTTTCCGTTGTGTGGAAAGACTAGATCCGACCTCGGACTCTTGTCCCAAGACTGATTTCCACATGTTTCCACATCCACTGCTATAAAGCCGGAGTCGCTTTATTTCAAAACAATTTCAAACTATTAGCAAAGCAATTAGTGGTTGATAGTATATAGGGTTTCTATGAGATTTACTCCTAAGAAAACGGAGTCTTTTGCGTGTTAAGATATATTGTGACTCTTTGTTTTCGATATTTGCGGCCATAGTGTAATGAAATGAGGCTTTAAAAAGCTACAACCGATTTCAAAAGTTGTTGGGACACCAACAGTTTTACAGTATCTTTCGAGGATCTCGTTTTGACGAGTAAAGTCGTCTCGTGTTAAACAGACGAAGCGTAAAAATTGAGAACACTGTAGTGCATTGCATCCTAATTTGTTATGATGAACCCCGATCGAGGAAAAAGCGTCAAAAAGTCTTGAAGAATGTTTGCTGTTCATGTTTTGTGTCAAAGGTTATTCTGTTGATTCATTTCCAGGACTTCATATGGATGCATTTATTGAGGTTTCACGCCGAGAGCTGGCCTGGGAAGTAGACTACATTAGAGAAGCGAAATGTGCTAATAAATTTAGGTACTTGTGCACTTTTAAATCACAGATTAGAGACTGACAGATATCCGACTTAGGCTTTAAGCCTATGATTTTTAGCCCAAGTGGCCTCCATTATCCAAGCAAGTGCCCAAAACAGAGACCGTCACCTCCGAGCGCCATCTTGAAAATCATTTCGGAGGGTGAATGCTTTTCTGTAGGGCACTTGCTAGGAATATGACCGCCGTGAAAATCGCAGGAAAATCGACTTACGCGAATTGGGGACAGTCGGATATTTTTTAGTCTCTACTCTGTGTTTAAGTACTGAGTGTAAGAGAAGAAATCAACAGCACGCATATTTTTGTGGTATATGTTGTCGAAAAACAACTATTTGTAGCGCTGTTGAAGTGCGTAAGGTTAGCATCACTCATGGCATCACCTAGTGTAGCCAAGAAGGCAGAGTCTGCATTCTAGAATGCACACGCTGCCTTGTTGGTTGCACTTTAGACCAAAGGCTGCTTTACGTGTCCGCATGTGCGTTGGAAAAATACGACAATGGGAAAAACAGCCCTCAGTTGGTGTGTAGACTAGTTCCTATGGACCAGCCTACTGGCTGCTTTGCCCGTGCTTCTGAAGCGGACTTTCTTGCATACTCTTTGTAGTGGATGCGATGGACAGTGTACCAATAAAATTTTCGTTCATTTACTCTCTAAACTTTTTCAGAGAGCTTCTTAAAAACGATGAATCCTTTCATGTCCCTGAAGTAATCGAGAATTTAAGCACAAAGCGAGTGTTAACAACAGAATTTGTGTCTGGTAGCTCTCTTGACAAAAATACGAAGTGGGACGATAGTATAACGAATCAGGTATTCAAGTCGCTTGCATAGATATTACAGGGTGTTTAAAATTGAGAATTTACCTTCCATGGCTTTAAACTCTGCACTTACAGAAATATGATAAGGTATGACTTGATAATTACGTTTTGGTAAATATATTTCACAGATTTGTTTGGATATTATGAGGCTGTGTCTGAGAGAGTTGTTTGAATTTAATTTCATGCAAACTGATCCAAACTGGTCGAATTTTTTGTACAATCCGAATACTAAACAGGTAAGGCATGAATCATTTATTTGACTGACAATATTCGTCTGTCCGCCTACTTGCCTGCCTGTTTACCAGTCTGTCTGGCTGTTTGTCCACCTTGGCCTGTCTCTTGCTTGCATGCTAGTTTTTCTTCGGCTGTGTATTTCTTTGCCTGCCGGTTTGTAGATTTATCGGTTAGTCTCTTTATTTCCCAGATTTGTCTTCTTGATTTTGGAGCTAGCCGAGAATATCCAAAGAAATTTGTTGATACCTATATTAAGGTGTGTTCAGATTCAATAAAACAGCCGCGCTAATGGACCTTTAGCCTTACAGACAACATTTCAAAAACTTTTGAACTAGGGAAATCTTTTTCCACAGTCTGAAAAAGCATCTTGAATTTAGTAAAACTCCCAAATTTAGTTGCGAAATGTTGTAGAATAAGGAATATATAGCTGCGAAAAGTTGGCAAATTTTGTATATGTTTCTATTACGCGCGGGAAATAGATACTCCGTTCGAGAATTTGCGTATCCATTTCCCGCGCGTAATAGAAAAATATACGAAATTTGTCAACTTTGCACGGCTATATATTCCTTATTGCGCAACACTTCGCATCCAAACTTAGCAGTTTTACTAAGTTCAGGACGCTCTTTCCGGCTGTGGTAAAAGATTTTCCTAGTTCAAACTTTTTTGAAATTTTGTCTATAAGGTTAAAGGTCCATTGGTTAAGCGGGCTGCAGAAGTGCTATTTTACAACAACTATACTTCGATGATATGCTAATTCGTGGCGAAAGGCATGGGAAAACCTATTCTAATCAGTAAAGCTCTCCACAAATTTTCTTAGTGACGTGTATTAACTTATTTTAGTGTATCGTTTACAGATTATACATGCAGCGTCAGTTGGCGACCGAAAGACTGTGATTGAATGTTCGAAAATTCTAGGATTTTTGACTGGCTACGAGTCAAAAGTAAGTTGAATTACTTTGGCTTTTCTCACTTGTCACAGCCTCGTACCCAGGCGCCAAGGCTGTTCTTCTACCCATGTTTCTACCAGAACCATTATGTAAGCTGGCAATTGTATATAGATCAGTGACTAAGCTAAGCAAACGCGCGGGGGTGCTTGGTGTCAGAAGACGATTGCGCTTCGTTGCTTTGGTCGGGGATAATTTAATGTTTTTATTGTTTTCTAGACAATGATAACAGCTCATACAGATGCGGTCATGATTCTGGGCGAGCCATTTAGTTCATCGACCGATTTCGATTTCGGAACTCAAGATACAACGGCACGAATTCACAGACTCGTTCCCATCATGCTTCGGCACCGTCTGACCCCGCCCCCGGAAGAAAGTTACTCCCTGCATCGTAAAATGTCTGGCGTGTTTCTGCTTTGCTCTCGCCTCGGTGCCAATATTCCATGCAAACAACTTTTTGATGATATTTGGTCGAATTACAAGTTTGCATCAGTAACGTAGATAATAGTAGTTACAGATTTGAGATTTGAGATCGACATATTTGACTGCAGTAGCACAGACCAGACACTAACAGATGTATATGACTTAGGCTTCAAGCCAATGATTTTGGCGTAAGTGGCCGCCATGATCCCAGCAAGTGCCTTAAACAGAGACCCGTCACCGCCTGGGCGTCATCTTCAAAATCATTCGTTCGAAGGGGGTGAATGCCTTTCTGTAGGGCACTTGCTAGAAACATGGCCGACATAAAAATCGCAGGAAAATTGACTTATGCAATTTTGGAGCAGTTGAATATCTGTGAGTCTGTAGTCTATGGCGGTAGTTCTTCTACAAACAAAACCATAGAGAAATGGATTTGTCAAATAATTGCTATAATTCAAAGCAACAAATTTGAACTGGGTACTCGACCACCTGGAAATATCAGAGCTAACCAAGTTTAATGGTGTAAACCGGCTTTATCATGAAACTATGTCAATATCAGGGCCGTTCTATTGACTTCAAGAAATAGGATTACTAAAATAATAGCTTTTACATAAATAAACAAGTACAGTTTCACAAACTTTTTGCCCGACGACTATATGTTGTAAACTGTTAAAGTTGTTCGACAAAGCTGCAGTATTACAACATTGGGGGGGGGTGTCGCACCCCCCCCCAACCCCCCCCCCAGTAGTTACGGCCCTGGTCAATATCATCACCATAAAGCAGTAAATTAATTACATTTGGAATTACCATGGGTGTATACTCATATGGCATCTGGAGATTATGTTTGTGACTTATTCCAAACTCTCGCAGACAAAGAGCGTGAAACTTGAGAAAACCAAGGTCTCCTTTTGACCATATTTTGACTAGAATTATCTTCTCGTTTTATGTTAACAGAAAACGACTGCGGAAATTAGTCCAGTTTGACTGTTGTCGTATCTCTTCCGCACAGCATGTTTGAATTCTTAGCGTTTCAAATTTCATTAAAAAAAAACTTGTTCTAGTTCTAATTATATTCTTAAGAAGTTTATATGTTGCATGTGAAATATTTAATGCTTTTTTCTTTCAAATGTTTTTATTCCTTTTTTTATAGATATTCAGTTCTGGCTCTCTCAAGCACTTGAAAGTCTATCTCAGTCTACTAATTCGCTCCTCATTAACGTCTTTCAATCTGTCATTGTGTTGCTGTACGTCTGCGACAACGAATATACAAGTATTATTATCAGCTGTTTTTTGGTTTAGTCATAGACATTTGGAAAATGCATAAAGTCATTGATATTACGATAAGCTAGTAAACGTTACGAGTTTCAAAATGAGTGAGTTCTTGGGTTTTTTCATCAAACATTTTTTTGGTGAGCTATACGTACTTTTTTTCTCAGATTGACAAAAGAACACATTGCTTGGGGTTATTCTTCGTGTTGAAATCTCTGATAAATAAACAATATTACTCACAAATCGTCAACTAGACAATATAGTATGATGAATCTCATTGGATGTTTTCTCTAAGCATAAAAAACATCGCAAAGAACCGCTCCCCCCTCAAAATAACATTCAAATACGATTTCAAATGCCGCTCTAGTAAATAAATCCTCTTTGGTTTTTTTTCATCGTTATATTCCGATATCAAGCAGCTAATTTGAATTCTATTCTATATAGATGGCTTTCAAGTGTCTATCTTAGCTTCTATTGCCATCACTACCTGGCTATTTTGTGTACTCGTCGTTTTATCAAGAACACAAAGGGTGGTATTCGTGGGTGTGAAGTAGGCTCTACGGTTTCCTTTCAACTTTTGGAAAGTTGTTTTTTTTCAAAATTCTATTGTCGTGCTTGACGAGCCAAAAAATAAACACATCTTTCTTTTTTATATTTTTTATTTCCACTATGTAAAGAGTAATAGGTATAGATACAGAATAATTCAAGATAAAGTCGAAGGATAGTTTACAATGAAATTTTTTTCGCTAGAATGCAGTTTAGCAGACACCAGGTTAAGGTTTGTGGGCTCAGCGTTCGCAATCTAAAATTATGTTTTTTGGATGGTCAGCGTCGTAGGGTGTCCGCTAAACTGCATTAGCCCCTTTTTTCTTTCTTTGGTTTGTTTTTGTTTTTTTCTACATCATATATTTAGACAAGTAGGTAAAATAAACAATAAAAGTCCAACAAAAAGTATCATTACTGCCAAGCTGTCCTCTTCCGTCATTGCTGGGGTGACACGGCTTCTCACGACGCTCAACTCTTCCGAGTTCTGAGGAAGCAGAATTTCCTTCAAGTTGTATCCATCTCTAATATCTTGTTGGGTGATGCTGCTGGTCACCAAATGTAACTCCTCCCCCTCCCACATCTGGCTCTTATTCTGAAGTAGAACGTATTCTTTTAAGTCAGCAAACTTGATTACTTCTTGCTCGATTTTTTTTATAACGAATATCAGATCAATTTCTGGCTTTGGAGCATTTTGCGGTAGTAGCCTATACTACTGCAATATGTTGCAAAACCAGAAATGGACTGGTAGCGATTCTTTTAGATTCAGCACTCTTATTGTTTCCGGCGCAATTTCTGTAGCTCGAACGAGTTTGTCACAGCTCGTGTTGGATAACTCATGAACACTTGCTAATGTCGTTTGTGAGACGGTGTTATACTTCTCCGGTTTCTCTTTCTGCTTAAAGCAATTGAAGCAATTTCCCATTATTGCTCAAGGTTTTTTGCTTCTCGCTATTTCGTAGAAGTGTGGTATTCGAAAGACAACGCTATAATGACTTAATTAGATTGTGACGCACTATATTAATTGGCAACAAACTAATTAGTGATTTAATTGAACACATTCCTTTCCAGGACACGCTTGCGGCTGTGCCACATGTGCCATGCTCCTCAGTGTGGACCGCGGGCTCTGGTTATCAGGACTTAGTCAATATCATTAGTCAATGTCACTAGCTAACTGCTATGGAAGAATTTTACCCCTTAAGGAATTACACCCCAATTTTATCAATGGACCAATTATATAAGCTAAGCTAACTAATGAGAACTCGTACGTTTCTTTTCGACCGGAGAAAAGCTTTGAAGCTATTAAGAACTGACATTTCGGTACGCTTATTTCGTTGTATACATGCAAATTATTATCAATTATTATTTAAATTGATGATTTATAGTATTCTTTAATCTCAAGAAGTTAGCTATATTGTACATTTGTACTTCCACACCGAACGACATACTTACGAAAGTTGTTGTTGACCATCATGCAGCAAAAAGCATGCTGTTATTAAAGTCAATCACTAGCTGATTAATCAAGTGACTCTTCATGCAACATCAAAACGTATTGAATTAGAAAACTTTTGAAAACATACACCTTTCAAATCAAACTTTATATATAACATATCAGACGTTGATTTGTGCCACTATCCTGGAACCTTGCTCGTTTCGTTTATGTTCTGTAAACAATATTCTGTCTAGCATATCCTATTTTTATTGTGTTTGCCTACTTTCTCCTTCTTCTTCTGTTCTCTTGTAAAAATTATTTTATGTTTGAATTGTGCATTTAAAATTCATTCTAAGTACAACGGTCTGCATAAGTTGTGTATAGAGTGTACATCATGAGATTAACGTAAATATGTAGGAAAACCCACTTTGTTTTTAAGAACGTAAGTTTTAACTAGCGCATTCGTGATAAGTATTTGTATGCATGATTTTCAAAAGAACTTACTTAGTTTTATTCAAAACCCGTGATTAAAGGAGAATGACTGCTGTAATATAATTGCAATGCTTATCTGTAGCAGATCTTACCCACATGTACGCTGTGCGTACCTATTTTTCGGTTTAGCTATAAACATTTGGAAAATGTATAAGTCATTGATATTACAATATATCAGGAAACGCCATGAGTTTCAAAATGAGTGAGTTGTTGGGATTTTTTCATTAAACATTTTATTGTGAACTATAGTTACTTTTTTCTCAGATTGGCAGAAAGAACCCATTGCTCGGGGCTATTTCTCGTGTTAACTCTCTGATAAATAAACAATATTACCCACAAATAGTCAACTAGACAATATTACGATGAATCTCATTGGATGTTTTTTCTTTATTTGCGAGAATTAATTCCATGAGTAACTATCCCCCCCGGAGCACTGCTGGGTATTTACTTTGCATGCCACCCCGGGGCTGGGGATTTTCTCGCACATTGGTGTATCGGGCCGGGCATGATACATATACAATGTTCAGAAGACCCCCGGACATCTCTGCCCGGACATTTAACCCCACTTAATACCGCAAAGGACTTTGGGAGTTTAATTTTCCTGCCTTCTAAATATGCTTTCTACACGGTATTATTAAAGAACCAACATAATGACGATCAGCATTTTCAACTTCTGCTTACTCGGGTGTGGGACATTTACCAATGACCACTTGTACAGGGCCCCCGAGAATTTGCCATTTCCTTGCAAAGATATGCTAATGCTCGTGTATATTCCGTGGGGGAGATGGTTACTAATAGAATAAGAATGGAATTGACTCACGCATAAGCATGAAAAACATCGACAAGGACCCCTCCCCCCCCACAAAAAAAGTATTCAGATGCGAGTTCAAATGCCGCTCCAGTAAGTATATTCTCTTTGTTTTTTTTTTCATCGTTATACTACAATATCCATTACTACTTGGCTATTTTGTGTACTCATCATTTTATCAAGAACACAAAGCGTGGTATTCGTGTATGTGAAGTAGGCTTTACGTGTTCCTTTCAATTTTTGGTAAGTTTTTTTTCCAAATTTTATTGTCGTCTTTGGCAAGCCAAAAAATAAACACATTTTTCTTTTTTATATTTTTTATTTACACAATGTAAAGAATAATAGGTATAGATACAGAATGATTCAAGATAAAGTCGAAGGATAGTTTACAATGAATTTTTTTTTGCTATTTGTTTTTATAATTTTTTTTGTTCTTTTTATTTTTGTTGTCCCTTTTTTTGTGTTTTGTTTTTGTTCTTTTTTTGGTTTGTTTTTGTTTCTTTCTACATTATATTTTTAGACATGTAGGTAAAATAAACAATAAAAGTCCAATAAAAAGTATCATTACTGCCAAGCTGTCCTCTTCTGTCATTGCCGGGACGACACGGCTTCTCACGACGCTCAACTCTTCCGAGTTCTGAGGAAGCAGAATTTCCTTTAAGTCGCGTCCATCCTTAATATCTTCTTGGGTGATGCTGGCGGTCACCAATTGTAACTCCTCCACCTCACATGTCTGGTTCTTGTTCTGAGCAAACTTGCTCGATGCGCTCCTTGCTCGATTAGCTTCTTGCTCGATTTTGCTCTTAGCGAATAGCAGGTCCATTTCTGGCTTTTGCGCATTTTGTGGTAGCAGCAATTCTTTTAGATTCAGCACTTTTATTGTTTCCGGTGCAATTTCTGTAGCTCGAACGAGTTTGTCACAGCTCGTGTCGGATAACTCATGAACACTTGCTACTGTCGTTTGTGAGACTGTGTTATACTCCTGAGTTTTCTGTTTCTGCTTAAAGCAGTTAAAACAATTTCCCATAATTGTTTAAGGTTTTTTTCCTTCTCACTATTTCGTGCAACTGTAGTAGTCGAAAGACAACGCTATAATGACTTAATTAGATTGTGACGCACTATGTTAATTGGCAACAAACTAATTAGTGATTTAATTGAACACATCATTTCCAGGACACACTTGCGGTTGTGCCGCCGCGCTTTTCAGTGTGGATCTGCTTATCAGGATATAGTCACTAGTCAATGGCACTAGCTAACTGCTGCCCTATTTCATCAATAGAGCAATTACATACGCTAACGTTAATTATATAACACCTCATTAAATTATCGTCATTTAATTGGTTGTTTCTGATCACGTGGCATTAAATAGAAATTCCCATTTTAC
>JAOBYK010669110.1:0-10420 GCA_025434845.1 Phenganax subtilis
TCACTAATGAAAATGTCCATCTTAAGACCAGATTCCTTCAGGAACTTAAACGATCTTTTTGCCCCTTCTAGTTCCATGGCATTGCTGTTGTCAACTTTGTTTGCCTAAAAGAAAAATTGAAAATTTCAACTTTTTAGCCAGACTCATCCAACTTGCAAAACAATTCACACCTACATGTGATCATCGAAAATAAAATATAACTGAGAAGAACTCATTCATTACCTGAAGTAATTCAAAGTGTACAAGCTTTGATGTGGTATTGCTCCAAATGGTATACGCACCATACTTAGCGCTATGACCCATGGAATCAAAGCATCCATCTCCTGACCATGTCTGAGGTTCCTTGCTGCTCTTTACCTTTTCAATTAAACCAGACCTGTTTACTTCCCAGTGTTTCAAAATGGCTGGGAATAATAGGGTACTTTGATGTTGGTGGTATGTCTGCAGAGCAATTGTGCTAAGGTTCATGTGCCTGAACATCAACATAGCTTGACTAATATTGATACCAGACATCAAGATACCAAAGCTTGTCATAATATTTCCAACTGCATATCTTCCCATTACCATAGGTTGGCTTTGCCATGTGAAGTCGCTCGTAAGGCACTTTGAGCAAGATTGTACTATAGTAACCATAGACCCTGTGTGTTTCACCTGAACCTTTGGATTTTCAGCCTTACAGTTAAAGCAGAATTTCACAAACAACTCTATCAGTGAACTGTAACTCACAATGTACATAGGTTCGTTGTATGGATTGGTTCCTTCATTAACTCTATATGAAATAGAAAGGCATTTAATTTTTTAGAATGCTGAATACTTCAGTGTACTTTGAAACTCATAGGTCCAATACCAAAGAATACTTCGCCTACCTTACAGAGTTTCGTGTCGCTTCTTCCTCCATCTCCACAGACTGGCTCGATTCTTCAAGAGAGGAGTAATCCATTGAAGCTGCTTCATCAAAATTCCCTTCATTGCTCTCGTCATCACTGAAATCTTTATGCAAAGCTGCTGTATCAACAAGAGGTGGATGTACAACATTTTCAGCCTCCAGTCACTGTAGTTTCTTTGTTAGATTTTCTTTGGTCTTCTTAAACCAAGAAATTTTTTTCTGAAGGGCCTTTATTTTCCTTTTCAAGCAATGACATGACATGCACGAGCTACGAAAACTGTCTGTAAGATCCAGTTCAGTGTCACCATTGCGTGATAAGTCATCCTGTGACATTGTATCATCAACTTTCAGACTTGTTATAGGATCATCAACTTTTACTTGAGAAGGGGCTAACTTTACTGGAGACAATCTTTTACTGCGACGAATTATCTTCAAAGTCAATAGATGCAAATATTTTAATACCACTACTCAGCTCGACCCACATGAAACCTGCTGACCTCAACAAAACAAACCAAGATCAATTATGGAATACATTAAATAATAATTGGACTGGGGAATTCCCTTTGCCTAAATTTAAAATTGAAGATCTCGTCCGAGTTAGCAAATAAAAGAATATTTTCAAAAAAGGATACGAAGCCAACTTCACCGAAGAGATATTCAAAATTAGTAAAATATTCCGAGGTGATTCAAACGCGTATAAAATTGAGGACATTACTGATGACGAACCTATTCTTGGGAAATTTTATGAACAAGAGCTTTCTCCTGTTGACAAACAAGATGATTTTTATCAAGTAGAAAAACTACTCAAGACCCGAGGTGATAAGGTTTAGGTAAAGTGGTTAGGTTATGACAACAAACACAATTCCTGGATTTAAAAAAGTGACATTCAAGACATTAAGTAAATGAATGACGTTGAATTAAATGACTTGGACTTACGTGAAGAGCAACAACAACAATAATACCAAGACCAAGACTTAGACATAGAAAGCGCTATGGAAGAAACGAATATTGATGATAATGAGTCAGTAGATGAAATGACTGGCGAATTTGCTGGAAAAATTAGTCGACAAGTTGGAGCTCAGAAAAGGGTTAAAATTAATGATAAAAAATCAGTATTAAAAAAACCCCTCGGAATAAATATCAATATAACAAATAAACCAAATTCAAGACTTTTGCTTGTAAGGTTTGAGCTAAGATTTGGACAAAAGAATGAGCTTATCGGAGCTTCATTTGACTGAAAACCAATTTTTAAAATAGAAGATGGAAACATTGTTCAATCAATAAATAAACCATGTATTAAAACCATATCTAAATTTTATGAAATCTCAGCAAAAGCAATGAAAGAACAAGAAAATGTGTCTCTTAATCAAATAGAAGAAAGAATTGAAATGTAGCCTATAAACGTTGAAAATTTTAAAGAGATGGTTAGTGCTAGTGAAACAGAAGATGAAGTTGTTTCTCAAGTTTCTGAAAGCTTGATCTATAGACTAAAAGAAAGAGCCGATAAATCCACGACTTCGCCAGCTTGAAGCACATGTAGTCTTTCCACATGTCACGTAGTACAAAATGTAAACATTGCGGAATTGTCACAGGCAATCATATAAATTTGTACGGTTGTATCTGTTTTGACTTGCAAACTTTCAGAGATTAATCTGTTCTAGTAGAGTAAAATGGGGGATTCTGCGACAAATTTGCATAGTAGGCCACGCCCCCTTTTTGTTAACAGGGGTGGTCATTAAATTTGTATATTTTACTCTTACAAAAAACAGGGTACCCCTAGCAATTATGCAAATGAGCTAATACCTATCGATTATAATACTAATTTATACTAAACTTGTTCTTAGATTCTAAGTTGTACGATTTTTCTAGATTTTGTGTATAAAATTCTTAGACAAAGTTACTAAATAAATGGATATCTCTCCTGAAAAAACAATCAGAGAAACACTTTTAGAACTTGCTGATAAAAAAGAAATTAAATACACTAAAAATTATATTAAAAGAGCAAAGGAAGAGACACTTGAGAAAATTCTTAAAGATTACAAAAGAGAACAACTTTTATAAACAAATGAAATGTTAGCTGATACAGTTGTTGGAAAATTTTCAGAGCTTTTACAACATCTTGAGCTTATTGATGATTCTACATGGAAAAGAACTGATAAATAATAAACCATTTCATCAAGACGTAAAACTAATTCTTGAATACGTTACTCCTTATATTCTTCTTATTGGAGTTCTTTCTGGAGGACTTATTGTAGGAAAACACGTTATAAACAAAAAAATGAATGATGGGAATTCTCCAGTTAAAACAAGTTCAAACAAGTTCAATGACGTCACAGCTTATGAACATGTTTCTAAAATTAGTGAGGTGAGTGTAAAAATAAATGAATGATAAAATTACAAATAAGCAAACTAGTAAAGATGTAGGTATTTTGAGTGAGATTTCTAATAGTACAAAACAGTTTAAACCTGTTGAAATAAATAGTATAAAAGATCCATTTAATATGATCATTGTTGGATCTACTTGTTGTGGTAAGACTTCTTAAATCTATCTTCTTAAAACTATCTTCTTAAAACTATCTTCTTAAAAAACTTCTTCTTAAAAAAACTTCTGAAAACTATCTTCTTAAATTACTAGAAAAGGAGTACATGAGCTACTTTGATTATATTTTTTTAATTTGTCCAACGTACGAATGGAATAAGACCTATCAGAATTGGAATTATGAGAAAGATGAGAAATTTATTGTTATAAGTTGTGAACAAGAAAATGTAGAAGCATTTTTAAAACAAATTGTAGAGTTTTCCAAAGGAACAAATTCATTGATTATTTTAGATGATTGTGCTTCAGGAAAATTTGTAAAAGGTAGAACTTCAGAACTTGTCAATCTTGCATTTTCAGCTAGGCATTATGGTCTTAGTACAATTGTGATTACTCAGCAACTTACTTCTATTTCTAAACCTTATAGAAAAAACATTTCTAGAACTGTTTCATTTTATAATCCAAATAAAAAAGATATGCAAACTATATTTGATGACTATCTAGGTGAAGTGTCTAAAGAAGAAAAAAATGATATTCTTAAAAACTTAAAAAATATCAAGTTTTCAAAGTTAGACATAAGTTTAAGGTATCCATATAATTACTCAGTTGAATAAACAAAAAAAAAGTTTCTATACTTTTCAAAGTATAGAAACCAAGACTACTTTTCAACTTTGTTGTTAATTTTTCTATGCTCTAGTAGTGTACATTTTGAATAACCCTGTTTTTAAAATTAACCAATGCATTGCTGATAACAAATATCTTACATAATACATTTGCTGATGTGGCTTTTTTGACAATTTCAAGAAGAATTCCATTTTGAGTATTCATTATTTTCTTTCCAGATCCAACAAAGTTTTTATCACGTATCGTTCTAAGATCAATTACTAAAGCAAATTTATCCTTAAAGAATTTTCTTATGGTCATGTTACTTCCATTTGAATCATAATTTTCAAAAAATCTCTTTGCTTCTGGGTACAAGTCTTCTTTCTTTATTCCATGGCTATAAATACAATTTGGTATTCCTTCAATTGTAACTTTAATAGATTCTATCTTTGGGTATAAATATTCTTCACTATCTGTTATAGTTTTATTCTTGAATAACATTACAATAGCTGTCATACTTTTTTGTGGAAGATTTATAGTTTCATTAATTAAAGTACTTGCTTTGTCCCATTCTTCAGTTCTCATTAAAGTAGCATGTTCAAAACTTAAACTTCTTCCAACATCATAACCAGAAATGACTTGATCTACTAAAGTTTCATTTTCAATGGTTTCATATTCTAATTCAATATTTTCCAAAGTATAACCTTCTACATTTTCTCCAGATTGAGATACCATGATACTTGAAGCTTTTGGTAATGTAATTCTAAACTGAAAATTATGGCCCATGGAGTAAGGAGAATATAGACCATGATCACTTATAATTTTATAAAGTTTTATCTTTTGTTTTGTCCCATGAACTGAGGAACCAAAGCATCTGATACCTTTTGAGTATCTCCAGTCTTTGCTCCATCATCAGAACCTGAGATTAACTTCCTCGTATTTTCATTAGCAATTCCATATTCTACAAGTTCATCTCTAATATGCTCAGGTAGCCATAAGTCTTTGTAAACTTCAAGTTCACTTTGTCCATTATTATTATAAACATTCTCACCTTCAACGCTTACAGTTAATTTTTCTACAAGTAGTTTACCAAGATTATTTAAAAACCATGATTTGTCATTTTTATTTTTAAAATCAAACTTTAAACACAAGCTGTTAGGTACTAAACAAGTATCATATTTCGATTTTGGAATATTAACATAAATTTCTTCTCCAGGATTTGCTTTGTTTGGATTAAAAGTAATTACATGTTTAGTTCCAATACCTTTGATATCACTTAGTTTTAATTTTCTAAAACCTGGTATTAAAGTTTCCATTTATTTAGTAACTTTTTTCTTATTTTTGTAAAAGTCATATACAAACCGAGTCAAAGCTAAAGCTAAAATCCATAAATTATTAGCTAAAAAACTTATACCTTTTGCCCCCCATTTTAAAGCAGTACCTACTAAGTTTAATATTGTACTTCCGATTGGACCTAATTCTTTAGCTATTTTTGTTAAAGCTCTTGCAAAAGCACTCGTTGCTTGAGTTCCTTTTTGAATCATCGTTCTACCTCCAATAATAATAGATGTGATGATTCCTCCTATTGCTATAGCAACACTACTTAAAGCAACCATAATTTTCTTGGACCATTCTTTAAATTTTTTAAGACCCTCAAGATCTAGAATTTGATTATTTTTTGTTTCTTCATTACTTCTTTGACTTATTGTTCTATTCACAGCCTCTCTTAGACCAACAACTCTTTCCTCAAGTTCAATATTCTCTTCAGGATTGTCTGTTTTATCTCTCTGATCTATGGTTTCATTTAGTTTTTCTTGAAAATGATTAGCCTGTCTTTGTAAAGTACCATCGTCTCCAAGACGACCAGTAGTGTTTTTTGTAGGATTTAAAACACCTTGAAGTTCTCTATTTTCTTGAGGACTTAGACCATCAATGTAAGACATATCAGCAGTAGTGTCTACAAAGTTACTTGCGTCATGAAATTCGTCGTCGTCTCTTTCATATATTATCATATCTATTTCATGTTTGAATTGACTTATTGCTTCTTGTATATATTTTGAATTCACTTTATCATTATACACAAAAGTATTTTTAGTTCTTTTTAATACAATTTGGGGTTTCCCCCTCTCATTATTCATGAGTAGAGGTTTATAGGTTATATGATTTTTTGAAGTCACTCCGATATTAAGTCTAAACTCTATTTCTCTATCTGTGTTTTGAAATTTAAAACCTGGATTCGTTTGTTCTACAAATTTTTCAACCGCATTAGAAGGTTGATTTTCAGGTCTTTTGATACCTTTCAAATCATTATCCAAGTCCTCAAAATTAGAATTAATAAATGATGTTTCTTGTGTGACGTCATTGTCAAGTACTGAATCCTCAAGATCTTGATCTGTAACCTCTGGTAGCAAAGGTTCTTTTTCCAAGTCTAAATCATTCAATTCATTTTTTTCCATTTATTTAGTAATTTTTATAGTTTTTGTATGTCTGATTTCTTAACCCACGAATTGTGTTTATTGTTATAACCTAACCACTTTACAAAAACCATATCTCCACGAGTTTTTAAAACTTTCTCAACTCTGTAAACATCATCAATTTTATCCACAGGGCTAAATTCTTCCTCATAAAATTTTCCTATAATAGGTTCATCGTCTGTAATGTCTTCAATTTCATACGTAGTAGGATCTCCTCTGAAAATCTTACTGATTTTGAAAATCTCTTCTGTGAAATTAGCTTCATATCCTTTCTCAAAAATAGTTTTATATTTACTCACTCTTACTTTTTCACCAATTCTAAACTTTGGTAAAGGATATTTATCAGTCCAATGTCCATACAAAGTTAACCAAACTTGATATTCATTATTTTTGCTTACATCAGCAGGTTTCAAAAGCGTAGTGCTGTGTTTAGTATGATTGTAATTATAAACAAGTTCATCAAGAGTGTCTATCCATTTATAAGTACCTTTAGAGTAAAAATATTTCCACATAGACTTAAGAGTTCTGTTAAATCTCTCCATGATAGCAGCTTTTTTATCAGACTTGCTGGAAAAATACTCTATTCCATGATTCTCTAGTAAAGTTTTAACACCTAAATTGTAAAATTCTTTTCCTTCATCAAATTGAACTACTTTAGGGTTTTCCCCAAATCTAGACTTGAACTCTTCTAAAAGTTTGTTTACAAATTTTGTCATTTTTTGAGTGTCTTTTCTACGCACAGGAATAGCAAAACCAAATCTTGATAATATTTCTATACCTGTGGGAATCCAATTATAACTTTGATTATTATATCTAAGTTTACTCATATCCACAAGATCAAGTTGAATTTGATCTGTCAAATTGTTTACACAAGTTTGAAGTGTTTTGTGTCTTTTAACAATACTTTTATATCTTGTAAAAGTATCTTGAGTTTTTAGCCAATCTTTGATTTGTTTTCTAGAAGCACCCAAGTCTTGTTCACGTGATTTTTGATAAAGTTTCTCAGAAGACATGTATCCAGTTTTTGGATCGTAGTATAAGTCTCTAAGCTTTTGTTCTTTGTAAAACGCAGTTACACTCATTTATTTTACATAAAGTTCTAGTAACACAGAACCTATATTTACGTTTTCATCGATGTTTGTAGTGACGTCAAAAGTAAACTTATTCCAAATTCCATTGTAAACTGAGACTTCACTTTCAATATTTTTATAATGAGAAATAGAACCATTGAGCGTTTGTGTTGTTGTAATAGGTAAAGTTACAAAAGCTGAACTTCTTTTTCCATTTGTGTCAAAATTTAAAGACTTATCCACAGCATCACAACAAACACTTATATAACGAAGTCCAAGGTTTATATTACACTCATTTTCTAATGCTGTCCAAGTTCTAGGAGAAATTTTCTTATCTTTTGAAAAGCCTAACAAAAGACCAAAATTCTTAAGATTTAAACTAACTGTACAATATATTTTACATTTATTTGTATAAGGAAGTTTCTCTAGGATAATATTATGCTTTTTTAATTCTTTTTGAATGTCATCAAAGGTAAGGTATCCTGCAGGAAGTAAAAGCGTTGCATCATCTTTAGTCATAAAGTTATTTTCTCGAGGTATTAGATTTCTGTAATTCCAGTATATTGAAGCTGATTTAAGAAATAATCTAGAACTTGAGGTTGTTTCAATTCTTTTGTCTATGTGAAGTTCCTTGTGATTATTGTTGATAAATACAGTAAGTTTGTTCATTTATTTTAAACATTAAAATAAATGACTAAAGAAACTGAGAGATATTACAAGGCTATATATGGAGAAAATTATGAAAAAGCTACGTTTATTTATAACACTCAAGTACAAAAACTCAAAGATAATTTCTCAAAAAAGTATCCAAATGCTGACCTAAGTAAATTTAAATTTAATGTTATCATTGACCCTGATACTTTGAAATTTGATACAAGTATAGACTATGATGTCACAGAGTCTTATGGAACAGACATTACTTCAAAGACATTCAAAGACAAGTATTCTTATGCTTTGTACTGGAGTCCTAGAATTTTGAACTCTAGAGGAACAATTATAGGATTAAAACTCGAAGACAACAACACAGACTTTGAAAATTTTGACATCTTTGTAAACGAAAATGATAGTTTTAAAAAAAGTCTTGAACCACTTAACATTAAGTGGGGAAATCCCAGTGATGACGTCACCAAGTCAAACTTTGATTACCTTGAAGATCCTTATTTTACAAGTTTAGTCTCTGCTTATGTTTTATCTTACAAATCAGGACTTTCCATAGAACGCTTTAGTACAAAGAGTCAACCTAAAGTGATTTCAAGTATTGCAAAGTATTATTTTTATTATCATATGAAGAGATTCTTGAGATACCCTGACAAGCTAAGTACTTATGTCAACAAAGACGACTTGAAACTCATACAAAAGAATATTCCTATAAAAAAGATTTGGAAATACAAACTTTATCATACGAAAGAGTCTCTAAGTTATTTCTTAGAAAAACACAACAAAACAAAAATAAGAAAATATCATTACGTTTTTCCTAAAAATAATAGATATATGGGAATTCTTGGAATTGGGTATGAGTATATTGATAAGGTAGTTCCTAGAAATGAATCAAATAATTGGAAATCGTTTATAAAATCTACTTCTGATGGACTTACTGAAATTGGACAAAAACTTTTACAACAAGCTATAGAAAGTTTTGTTTACTCAGTTCTAGAAGCTCAAGCTATGACAAGATGGTCTATTGTAAACAAAGGTGCTAAAAGCTCAAAGTCTCAAGATGTTTTTAAAAAGCTTGTTCAAGACACTGTAGTTCAAGATGATCCTACTATTACTATAAGTAATATGAGATGAGCTATTCAAGACACAAATGTTATTTTAAATATGGTAATTAGCCCAGGGTTAATTTTAATTCCTTCAAATTTAATTATTCTAGATAAGCCTACAAAAGGATTTAACAACATTTTAACCACAGCTACAGTAAGAATGAAATTTGGTAAAAATGAAAAACTTAACCTTGTTGTTACACAAGAAAGTCCTAAAGTTATGCAAGAAAGTCCTGTTGTTATGCAAGAAAGTCCTAACGTTATGCAAGAAAGTCCTAAAGTTATGCAAGAAAGCTTAAGTAGAGAACCTAGTCACATGACTACTGCAGGTGTAATGTTAATACTAGGCTTAGTTATTGCAAAATTTATTTTATAGGATGACTTTGAATTATGGTTATACACAAACAACAACAACAGAAAAACTATATTTTGATTTGATTTTTAATGAAATAACATCTTCATGGAAAGGACCTGCTAGGCTACTCAATGGAATTCCAATGAGTATTCCTTTTGTTGAAAACGCATATAACCAAAGTAGCAAGTTAATTATTCAATCTCATACTATTGATACTGAAAGTACTTTACATGGAGATTTTAAAATTCACTACAAGTTGATCGTTGTCAAAAAAAACAGCCTGGGGGGGAGGCAAAATAGCTTGTATTTGAGTGACGTGACGGCATTGAGTGATAGAAAGTTTCTCGGTTGTATAACATTGAATAGCTGTCAGCTAATATTTTCAGAAATTTACTTGATTTCGAGCGTCCAGTCGTTTCTAAACATTTTCAACAATGTCACAATCAAGTTCTAGCAGCTTTTCCGATGTAGATGAAGATTTTGTACCGTGTGAACAGCCTGATATTAAGATTGAAGGTGATGAAGCAGAATATTCGTTGCTTCCATATTTATTCGAACCGACTAGAAAGCTGTCAAGTTCGGAAGAAAACAGCGACGTGAACGAGAGCGAGAGCGACGTAGAATCCGATTCTTCCAATGGCGAAAATCGCCTAAACGATTTAGAATGGTAAGTTTCAATTTGTTTGTGTCTTTCACTCGATTTAGTTAATTGCACTCCTACTGTTTCCCTCAG
>JAOBYK010669221.1:0-10420 GCA_025434845.1 Phenganax subtilis
AAACTCTCTACATACAAAAGTTGTAAATTTTATTAGAAAAAGATATAAAGACTTTGTTATTATGATACCAGGATTAGCAGAATTACAAGACACAAGTAAAAAACGTGTAAATTCTTGGTGTAAAGGTTACTAAAAAGGACAACCAGATATCTTAATAAACAACTTACATAAAAAATACAATGAACTTTACATTGAGTCACCTAAAACAGGTGGAATTTTATCTACAGAACAAAAATACAATTTAAAAAAATATAAAGAGAATAGCTATAAATGCTTAGTATCTTGTGATTATGATGAGATAATTATTACTATTGTAGATTACATGAGAGATGTTAGAATCCTTTGTATTTATTGTAAAAAAATTCTTAAAAAATTTAAATCTGAAAAATCTAGAAACAATCATTATAAATACAATCATAAAATAGATTTGTGAGTTAAGCTCTCATGTCTGAAATGATGTCATCAATCACTTTTAAGTCACTGAGTAACTTGGTTTCATCCGATTCTGAAAACTCCCCAGTTCTCAAAATTGTGAAGATTCTATTACAAACTTTTTGAATCAACACAGATACAAATTTAGTTTGTTCAACTCTTTTTGTTATATTACTTCTACTTATCCAAGCAGAAATTAATGTTCCTATTCCAGTAATGACCAAAGTCAGTGGATTCACAACACTTGTACCAGCACCAACAGCTGTTAAAACAATTCCTGCAGATTGTAAAGAGACTTTGATTCGATTTAATTTTTTATATTTTTTATGATTGGTTTGATATTTTGGATAATAATTATCATAAATTTTCTTTAGCTGATTACAAGTGTCTTGACCAATTTTATCTGATATATGATTAAAATTTTTATACATTTATTTAGTATATGACTTCTTCAATAATCTTATTCTTAAAATTAGCAATGCCATCACTAATGACAAATATTTTACACAAGACATTGGCACTAGTTTTTTCTTTCTTTATTTGAAACAACACACCATTTTGAGTATTGACTAATTTTTTACCTGATCCAATAACATCTTTATCATGTATTGTTCTAAGATCAATCGTGAGAGCAAACTTATCTTTATAGAATTTTCTCATGTTCATATTGTTTGTATCATAATTTTTCATAAAGAATCATTTTGCTTCTGAATATAAGTCTTCTTTATTTATTCCTTGACTATAAATACAATTAGGTACTCCTTCGATGGTGACCTTTGCAGAGTTAATTTTAGGATACAAGAAATTTTCACTATCTGTGATTGTTTTATTTCTGAATAACATCACAATGGCAGACATACTTTTTCTTGATAGGTTTATTGTCTCTTTGACCAAGGTACTATCTTTATCCCATTCTACAGTTTTCATCAAAGTAACATGTTCAAAGTTGAGTGATCTTCCAGTATCAAAAGTGGTCAAAGCTTGATTAGCCCAAGTTTCATTTTCAATTGTCTCATATTCCAATTCCATATTTTCCAAAGTGTATCCTGCTACACTTTGTCCAGATTGTGCTACCATGATATTTGAAGCTTTTGGTAATCTTAATTTAAACTGAAGATTATGTCCCATGAAATAAGGAGCAAATAGTCCAAGATCTCCAATGATTTTATCGAGTTTGATTTTTTGTTTAGTTCCTTGAATATCTTGAACCAAAGCATCTGCAACTTTTTGTGTATCTCCAGTTTTTGCTCCATCATCTGAACCTGAAATGAGCTTTCTTGTATTTTCATTAGCAATTCCAAATTCTAATGATTCTTTTCTAACATGTTCAGGTAACCCAAGGTCTTTGTAGACTTCTAATTCACTATAGCCATTGTTATCATACACATTTTCTCCTCCAATGCTGATGGTAAATCTTTCTAGTAATAGCTTCCAAGATTATTTAAAAACCAAGATTTGTCATTTTTATTCTTAAAATCAAACTTTAAACATAAACTATCAGGAACTAAACAAACATCTGGTTTTAATCTTGGAATATCCACATAAATTTTTTCTTCTGGATTGGCTTTGTTTGGATTAAAAGTTATTATGTTTTGTTCGAATGCCTTTGATATCACTCATTTTAAGTTTCTTAAATCCAGGAATTAATGTATCCATTTATTTAATAACATAAAACTTTATTTTTTCTCTTTTGGGAAAAAAGAATAATAAATATAAATCGCTAAAAATAGGAGAATAGCAGGAATCAAGAGTAAAATCAAATCAGATAGTCTACCTTGATTAAATAAGAGATAAAACACGATTCCACAAAATAAAAGAATTGCAAAATGAACAAAAACAAAATTTAAAAAGTCAAGAATTGGAATAGACAGTAAAAGTGTAATAAAATTTCAAATAGTTATGATTATTTTATAGATTAACCGTAAAATATTCACCACAGATTCTGGAACAAACCATGAAAGCCACCACCAAAAATCAGTAGCAGATTTTCCAATGGCGTATAAACTTGTGCCTATTTTTTTAAAGATTTGTTTTGTTTTTTCACCTGCTTTAGTTGTTGTAAAATCATAAGTTTTGACGCCAGTAATGGCTGCTGCATAAGCAGCCACTGAGTAAGTAATCCAACCTGTCTGATAACCTATCAAAGTTGCTTGTCCTGCAGAATAACTTGCAGCCATATAAACAGGAACTGCTGCCAAGTAAGATGTAGATCCTCCTGCAACAGCAGATAATTCCAAGATAATAGCAGTTCTTCCAATATTTATAGATTCTTGTTCTTTTTGACTCACTGGGAGACTTAGGTCTGTTTCAGATGAAAAAATTTCATCATGTTTAGCTTGTCTTTCTTTTTTTCTTCTTTTTAAATACTCTTCAGAAGTTTCACCAGTTTTTTCTACTTTTTTTACTCTTTCTATATGTTTATTAATTTTTTTTAATCTTTCTTCTTTTTCTTTTCTTATTTTTTCATTAATTTCTTTTTCTACTCTTTCTATATGCTCATCAATTTCTTTATTATGATTTTTAATTACATGTCCTCCAACATTTTTTGGGATGTTGATTTTTTCATCTGGTTCTAAAGTAATTTCATGTGCTCCAACTCCAAGTCTAGTTTTTGATCCAATTGTATAATCTATAATGTATTCAATAGTAGTGATTGCAGCAGTAACAGTCGCATAAGGAAGATATTTAATGAGTCCTTGTCTTAATTTTCTAAGAAAATCTAATTTCTTTTGTTCAACAATGACGTCATGTTCTTGAGGACTCTGATTTAATTCTAACTTGATTTGTCTGCAAGTAACAATGCATATTCTTCAAGTAATTTATATTTCTCTTCTTCCTCTGTGGTGTATTTGAGTTCTCTATATTCTGCTGCTTTTTCTTCTAGTTGTTCAACATCCAATTCTTTCAATTCTTTCAGGTCTTGTTCATCCAATTGTTCTTCTAATGACTGTATTCGACTTTCTAACCAAGTTTTAAGTTCAAGTTTTTCTTCTTCCTGCTACAGCCATTTTAAATTCTGGGTAGATTCTTGGTTTTGGAAAAGGAATCATATTTCCTCTACTCATTTTATACACTGGTTTGTTTTTATACAAGATACCACTGCAACCAAGATCATCTCTCCAAGTAAATTCAATATTTCCTAAGAGAGCTTTTGAAAATCTACCATCATTAGGATTAATTTCTAATCCTGTGTATTCTTTCAATCTTTTTCTTTTATCTACTTGTCTCATGTCTTCTTTTACTCCAATCAAGTGAAACTCAAAATCTTCATTTGATCTTGATCTTGATTCAAGAGAGAATTTTCAATGTCTTGATCATAATTTGAATCTATAAAAGAGGTTTCTTCTTCTTCTGGAATATTTTCTTTAAATTTATTATGAAAACCATGGAGTTCAAGTTCCATTTATTTAATGATAATAAATTTTTTTTAAAGAGTCTTTACTTTTTGTATTTTATAAGCTGTCTTCAATTTCACTTTCTATATATGATAAGGTGTCATCAATTTCACCTTCTATATTTGATAAAGTGTCATCAATTTTGCTATTTGTATTTGATAAAGTGTCATTAATTTCACTTTCTATATCTGATAAAGTGTCTAATGATGTAATTGAAACTTCTGGAGTATATTCAGAATCAGAGTCTGACTCTGATTCAGAGTAAAGAGGATATAGAGTTCGAGCTTAGAAGCTTGCCATTTGCTTTTAAGTTAACTTGTAAATATATTTGTCACAGTTGCGTAAATCTGCTGAAAAAGCGACACAGTTAAAAAAGAGATAAGCGAAATTGAAGAACGTTTCAAGTTTCAAGTCGAAAACATGCAGTTCGATCAAAGATCCTCCGAAGCAGCTAAAAGTCAAACGACCACAGCACTAGATCCTCGAAGTCTAGCATATAGAATGTCTGTTACAACTACAGGTTTTCAAGCTTTGGTAAATTATAGATCTACCACAGCCCGTGAGCAGGTTTACAAAAACGTAAGACGACGTCTCACAGAATTCTTTTAATCTTTCTCGACTTGTTCCGGTCGTAAAACTTGAATTTCCAACATTTCTTTAATAGCTTGAAAGACATACTGCCATAACTTGTCGTAGAATTTCGCTTTACCATTTTACCCACAGAAAATATTCTGGTAATTTATTTCCCTTTTATGTCGATCTCAGCTTTGTTGATGTCGAATAACCAATCAGCTTCCGTGATTAAATATCTAGCCAATCACAGATCGTCCCCTAGCTAGATCTTGGGGATAAATAAATTATAGAACACGGAATTTGGCGCTCATACATAGACGTTATATATCATATAACTTCTATGCGTAGACTATCAATTAGCATGTCCAGCCAAATTTCAGGCTTATAGTTGCTTGCTTCTACGTCAACTGTCATGTACGCCTAGTTTACGTACTTTTCTAATAGTTATATTAATAATAATTATTATTAATATGTTACATACCTAGCCATCTAAGTCTTGTTCATATTGATCAGGCCTTCAATGTATCCTTCTTAAAGCATAGAATAAGTGCGCCTCCCCCCCTATACTGCAGAAATTCAAACTTATGAAACCTGGAAACCGAGCTGCTTCAAGTCTCAAGGAGGTGTGGCAGTCACAGGAGAATGTGGCACTCGCTGAGGATGTTTAAAAAAATGTTAAGTTATCTAATAAAACTTTGATTCGCATGTTGGACACCGAAACGTCAGTCAATACAGTTGCCGTAGATAGCTCTGACAGACCATGGAGGACTAGCTGCATCAAAAAAGGAATCAAAGCTTAAACAGCGAGTTCTAGGTTGTGGTGAGAGTATAGACTATACTCGTTGAGGTTATAGAGCTTCAAAGCTGATATCCATAAAGCAAAACGGTGCACGCTGCAATTGGTGCTGTTTAACGTAAACAGCCTTTTGTTCCAATGCACAACTTGTGCGAACCTTACTGCAGAAAACCTGTGGTAAGTCACGAAAAGAGCACTTGCAACAACTTCGGCTTCGTACAGTAAATGTTCTATATAACGCGTGCTAACTGTGATACTCATCAATGAAACTTCTTAACATGCTCTCTTCACTTAGAATACGGTTGAAAATAGACGGCCTGGTGTCCAGTCATAAATGTATGTACTACTCAATTACTACACTGCGCCGTGCATTCAGGGGTCAGTGAAAATCTTGCAAGATTTCAATACTTGTTTCTCGGCTAGTTCCTTAGGCCCGGGTCAAACGTCGCTCTTTTCATGCGCTGAGCCAAATACAATTAAGTGCGACGGAAGAGGGACGTTGGAGTCACTGAATCAAACGTCGACCCAAACGAGTCATATAATAACTAATTAATTTTCTATGCTTACATGAAGTAGGGGCTTTTGGGCGGGAAAAAACAAAATACCGCTGGTGAATAGAGATCTTTTTTCGAAAAATGCTAGAAAATAAAGAAAAAAAAACGCAAAAAGCTTTTAGATTTTAGAAACGCTATATCCCTGTCATACAGAAACCTGAAGCTTCATAGCTTTTTTGTTGTATTTTTGTTGTAACTGGATTTTTACAGGCGGCGGTAAGGTTTTTATTTGTTTTCCTGAGAGTATTATGAATGAGATAGTCTTGGTATAAGTTTTACAGTAGATAATTGTAGCAACTAGCGCTTCTTCTTGGCCTGAAAAATGAAATACACTCCTAATTTTCGTTCGACTTTGATTTACTTTGATACAGATTGCATTGCCAAACACAAAAAGAGCACTTAACGGCGCATGATCAGCCTGAATTTTCGGTTGAAACTAACTAAAATAATTTATGCATTTAGTTCGGCGCATGAAAAGAGCGACGTTTGATCCGCCGTCGCTCCACTGTCGCATAATGGAACCGCACATGTCGCTCCCACTCCTTGGTGTTCCTCCAAATTTATTTTGCCAAACTAAACTGAATCAAACGTAGCTCTTGGGTCGCACTTAATTTGCTAGTTAAGTTCGGCGCATGAAAAGAGCGACGTTTGACCCGGGTCTTAGTCACAACATTATCAGGGAAGGAGGGAGATTTCAAAAAAATCTCAGTATATTTTGTAGACGATTGTAGGTATGACATTTGTTTGTGTTAACATTTAATAACCATATATTAGTCAAAAATATTAGCTATCATATTTCTTCTTTTTTATCTTTGTAATATTTAGTACATTTCTATGGTAACCGGCTTTAAGTTGATTTTGCTTGTTTCTTCTTTGCTTGATTTTAAAGTAATCTGATTTTTCTTACGCGTAAAGTTTTTTTTTCTTTTGCTGGTGATTTCGACACAACTTACTTTTTAAAGCAGCTTATATGCATAAACGGCTTTAAGGGAGCAGGTTGTATGGAAATCACGTGCAGCGCAAATGAAAGAAAATTTACTTGTAAACGAAGAAAGATCACGCGCAAACAAAGAAATCATGGGAATTAAAAAAAAATAAAAAAGAAAAAAATTGTGCGCATGTAAAAAATAATGTAATAATGCTAAAAATATTTCTTTCTAGCTCTGCCCTATTTCCAAATTTGGATAAAAAACCGCATCAAAGTCTTGTTGTATCGAGTTATTATTGTGCGCGTTGAATTAAGTTTCTCGCATGAATGTCACCCGAATAGTAAAGGCAAAGGCATATTGCGGAAAGCACTCCGATTAGATTCAGTGTGGGTTTTTATTGTAAAGCCGTGATGTCTTATAAAGAAGCACAATTTAAGTAATATAACTAAATTTTTATTTCTCTTTTACCTAACATTGACGAGCAGACGATACGTCACGACATCATGCAATCGTTAGTTTTTTACATACAGAATAAGGTTTTTCTATGTTTGCTACCGTCACAGTGCTAACAGCGGCAGACTTTCGATTTGCAATGCAGCTTTTTTTTTTCTCCCTGTTTTCCAACTCAAATTTTTGCTAATTTTTAACATGCTTTGAGAAGATGGGATGTGGAACGTAAAGCTTTCAGCTAATTTGCAATGTTGCAACTAAAAACCGTACTTGCAAGTTTCTAATATACGTTGTGTCACTGCAGTGATTTGATCATTTCATTTACATCATCTAATTTGTCAATGAATTCCACATCGTACCTAAAATTTATATATTTTCTTGGTCATGAGGTAATCTTGAGATAGAATAGGTACAGTTGAACTATTTTTTGAATTTGCATCCTCTTGCATTATGAAATGCGCCGCGATTGAGAGCTGCAGACAACTAACGCAATTTTATAATTAGCAATCAGGAACAGGGAAGTCAGCTACATGGGGTACGTATTATGTGCACTTAATTGCAGCAATAGGAGTACTCTACATGATTATATTTTAACGATTAACAGAATGACAATAAAAAAACCCTTTTTTGTGTACCTAGTCTTCAAACCTTCATTTAGGCGTCGACATATTTGTGCGCTTAAACACAAGCGAGCGATTCAAACTCATTATAGACTTTTTCGGTGATTTGCAATGATTTGCAATAATGTTTGGCGTATGAAAAATCCGACGTCAATATTTGCCTTGTTCTCGAAACTTCAGCACTACAAAAACACACAACGTACAAATAATCGCTCTGAATACGTTGGAAGTCAGTTCGTCTCTTGAAAGTAGTTGTTTCGCACTCCTTGATGTAATAATTCTCTCACGCGCATAAACAATATAACAAGGGAAACTAGTAAGATCATTCAACGATTCGTTCAGTAACGACACGACGATTGAATTTTCAATGCCCTGCGAATTACTCATATTATTAAAAAAATCTTGACTGACGTGAGTTGAGCTTTTCAGATGTTAAGCCTTTACCAGGAGCAAAGAATGACAAACAGTTCTGCCTACACAAAAGTTGATAAAATGATCTGCCCAAGTCCTGCGCGTGATTGACACACGCAATCCATGACTGTCTTGTGAACAGCAGTCGCTAGTCAATAATTAGTTTAATTTACACTTTTACGTCGTAGAGACAATACATCTATCTGTATATTTTTTGTTTGTGGTAACTGTACTCAGAGTGGTAAAAGCTGGTCTAAAATTTGTTTTTCTGCAATGTTTAAGGCCTACGCTGCCTACGATATAGTTCAGCCGCCCAGTGCGAGTTTCATACAAAAACTTTCACAAACTGTTAAATCGTGCAAAACGTGCACTTCACGAAGTAGGGCGATAGAGACAGCCGTAGGTCATCCTCTTATCCTGTGTAAAAGATGTATGGTGAATGCTGAACGATCAAGACTATGCTTGCACAGGACAAAATGCCAGATTTACTCCCATTTAATCTATGAACAATATTTCACAAATTGACCTTTACACCTTTAGTGCTTCGTTTACATCCTTCTCTATGCGTCTTGAAATTTATTAGTGTTTACACCCTTTTAAAGATTAATATAGGCACAGCTAACTTTAATCCTGCTATAAAAATGGTTTAAACTTAGCTTAGAGAAATATATATCTTTAATAGATGAATTGAATGTGAAATATAGGCGAAACTACTTATTAATGATACATTTGACGAAAAGTTCTCACGTCTCTACAGTAACTCTTTTCCCGTTTCAAAACGCTTCGATATTTTATTACCTGAGCTAAAGGAGGAATGATTGTTTCAGTCAGTTTTTTTTGCGAAAGACTTTAGTCCCCTACGCTGTGGCTCTTTAATTTGCCCAATGGAATCAAATCGTGAAGGCATGTTTTTATTTATGATTATTTCGTCGGCGTTTAGCGGGGTCATTTCCTCCTTCTTTTGTTCCAACTTCGGCGACTCACTTAATCATTTGGCTTCTCGCTGCTTATAGCTTTGGGAAGATTGTCTTATGGCATGCTGTCAAGAAACTGTTAGGGTAGCGGCAAAGCTTCCTCCACACAAATCAGCAGCTGTGCCATTGAAATCAAGTTTCTTCGCGCAAAAACGATTGTTCACCGTACAAATGCGATGGCGCTTTGCACAAATAAGGCCCTTCTCCGCAGATAACTAGCTACTTTGAACGAATATAGAGCTTCTGAGAAGCTCTACTGCTTTTTCGCAAAAATAAACAGCTTTTTCCTGATAAAACAAACCTTGTTTGTACAAATATCAGTTTTCCTTGCGCAAAACTAAACTTTCGCCAGGGAAATAAACGAGGTAAACAGACCTTGGTGAACTAGCACTACCTTTAACGCTAGATCAGGTCTACATGCGGCACACCACAATTACATTGACTCCTACTCCATTTCATCACTTAAATGTGGGACCTGCAAAGTTCAAACGCATAAGAGTGAATACACAAACAGCAGTCACGTGGTAAAACTTATAGCTGTTTTCCTCGTGGAAAAAAATTAAAAGCTGTCAACAAATTATTACTAAAAGTTGCAATCGCAAGTAAAGTGCTGCGGACTATTTACCATTGGATTAAGAGACATATTTATCGAAGAGCACTCCCATAGAATAAGGTAGAGCAGTACTTGCCGGAAATAAGTTGCCAGCAAACAGGTCACGATATTGCATGCAAAAAACGTCATCAAAAACTAAAAGCATTTCAGGCACGTCTGGCAATGGTCAAAAACAAATAGCTTTTCTTACAAAAAGGTTACTAAAGAATAAAGGTTATATCCAGCACACACTGTGCAATTTTATGCACCTGCATTACATGCATTTACAGTTTAGATATATATACATATTACAGCAGTGAAGACATTGACAGCACTCTAGCAAATTTGAATGTAGTGGTGAAACACAATATGCTAACATAACGTATACGGAACACATATTAACATAAAGACCGTTATTACGTATAACCAGTGTGTTCACAACAATGTACAACTAAATCTATCTGGCCAATAAGTCGGCTATTTTTTCAGTTGTTCACATATATGACATCCAATGTGGGCGCGAGACTACTCGATTGATATTTGCATAGTGACAATATAAACCGTAACTGGGATAATTCTTTAAAGCACGGTATTCTAGCTACTGAGCTGTACACTGTAAAAATTAGACGTGTTAAAATAACACGAGTTTGCGTGTTTCTTCGTTGTCCATTTTTACAACACGGTAACACGCGTG
>JAOBYK010669332.1:0-10419 GCA_025434845.1 Phenganax subtilis
AACAGTTGCTTCTCTGCGTTTTGGAGTTCACAAACGGTGATGGATCCGCATCGTCGATTCACGCGTTTGGCATTTTGAACAAACCGATTGACATAGGCAAGTGTTCGTCGCACTTTTGGAAACGTTGAACATGTTGCAAGCAGATGGGAAAGAATGGGATTTTCTTCATCTTTTTCTGCAACGTCGGCTTGAACCACCGTCCTGTCATCAACTTCGGCTGAACCTCTTGGAACAATACTTGACAGCTCTTCATGAGACGTTGAGTTGATTTGAACTGTAGATTTGGTCTTCATCTCCGTTGAAGGTTTCGACTCCTTTCTTGTCTCAGAATAGTCAGCATTGGGTTTTTGATCATCTTCTTTAAATCGTGGCCATTCTGGTTCAGGTGTTTTTAGGAACAGTGGGCCAGTCAGCCATTCTTCAAGTTGATTACATTCAATTCCACGAGTGAGTCCATCTGCTGGGTTGGAGCTGGATCGAATATAGTCGAAGTCATTTGTTCCGAAGAGAAGCAGTTTGGTATGATTTATAATTCTCAAAAGGAAATAATTTCGATTGATTTTCACTATGGCTTCTGGAATGAACATGGCTTTCCACAGCATTTATAAATATATGTTAAATGAACTTACCCTTACGTACTCGTGAACTTGTTTTTGAGGTGCAAAACAATTGCAAATTTTATTATGGGTTATAATAATATAATGCAATGCAATATGTACCCTTGTTTCACTTTGTGAAATTTATTAAAAATTCATCTACAATGTCTATTGACTGCTGCTGCTGCTTCAAAACACTTCAATCATGGAATTAATATGGAGTTGAGTTTACAATGTGCAATTATAAGTTATGTATAAAAACTGTGTTGTTAGCATTGCCCACAGATAGATATAATTAATAATAGACCACTGGAGGTATTACCTTGTTGGCCTAGAAAGTAAATAAATGTCAATATTTCAAGCAAAGGCATTGTGGCAAGATAAATTAGTCAGAAAGGCTTCATAGGTATTGGTTTTATTCTCCACCCTTTATGTTATGAAAATCCTAGCTTTGACATGCATGAGTTATAATTGAAATGCCAAGAAATATTTATATCAACAGTATTCACAAGACCCTGTAACTATGTCATCAGGCTGTAATAATTCATTGCAATTTGAACAATATTACGTATACAAACCATGATATTTGATGATTTGAACCAGGCTGTATAGCGTCAATAGAGAGATTGTTAGCTTCAAAAAGTTCATGCTTGAACCAACACAGAATGAAACAACCATATCTTTTGAAAGGGTAAAAATATTACTTTCCAGCAATAAATACACTTATAAATAAATAAATAAATTTATAATATATATGACATATAGAAATATGATGTAAATTACTATCATTTAGAAATGCTTAAGTTCAAATGTCCTTTGTAACATGCAGAAATACAATAAGGATGGCAACCTAAGAATGTTGACAACTGTTATAATTATACTGTAAAGTAACTTTCAACAACAGTTACCAAACCCACTCTCCTCCGCAGAGGCTTCCTTGGCACTTTAGTATCAGCAGGAGAGTAAATGAGGCGTTCTTATTTATATTCATATAAAAAATTTTTTAAAATCTTCATCTTACTGCCTACACAAAGTATTGCCACCACACAATGGGGATGCGCAGGGAATGATGGGAAGACGAAAATTTGGGAAGCCTCTGCCATAATGACTCCAAGATGGCGTTAGAATTCTGCGAGAGACTGGTTCGTGTCATGAATATTTCATCAAAATGAACAAAGACTCCTCTGTGACAAAGATGATAAAGAATGTTTTGTCATTGACCCAACGACCTTTTCAAGAAGCAAAAGTCAACGGAAAACTGATATGTTCAAAGTGCTTTGAAAGTAGTGGCGACAAGATACTGGCTTATGTTGTACAGACTGTACAATGTTTTATTTTATAATATAACCTGTTTCAGAACGAAGACCACGTTAATAATACACGATCTAACCTTAACACAACATATAACAGCTTAAAACAGCATTTCAAAGTCAAACATCGTGACTCGCTGATAGACGATAAAATGCAGGATTGCAAAATGTTGTTTTGCGACCTTCATGGCCAAGAAACAGTGAAGATGATTGAACAACTGTCTGAGCTTCGACGTGAAACGGTAAGGAGATATATGTCTACCAATCATGTATGGTTCGTGATCAATTTGTCAATAAATGTATACCTTATCGAATATATTTCTTACTCGCTGAGTCGCTGTTATGATATTAAATTAAAATCAGTCAGTTCACTCATTGGCTTGTTTTATAGAATCAAAGCGACCCTAGTATTGCGCCTTACGATGAATAAATTTTGACGTGCTTTACAACGTTCAGAATCATGAAAGAAGCCGCGAAAAGTCGATGTGAAGTAGCCAAATTGTTTGGGTTAGTACTGCATCATTGTGGAACGTTAAATAGCTTGGAAGGGGCTCCTTGTTGTGTTGGAGTTGAGAAAGCAAAAAACCCAAATGATCAACCTGGCCAGTGCTTTAAATTATGGAGCACAGGAAAAAAAATTTATGCCGAATGTTACATCCCACCAAAAACAGTGAGTATTTTATTGACCTCATTTCTTACATATTGAATTGAATATCTATATATAGCCCAATATACAATTCAATCCAGGTTAACCCTAACCTAGGTTCAAACCTTTGTACCTTGAAACTAACCCATGTAGCAAACCTAGGTTAGATGTGTTTCTCAAAAAGTAACCTAGGTTAGAATCAACCAAGGGAAAACTAGTGTTAAACTGCACTGTGTAAATTGGGCTACTAATATTCTATTATATTCCAATATGATATTTTGTATTATTCAATGTAATACAGTGTAGAAATACAATAATTTCATATACAGTTCCAATACAATTATTATTAATTACTATTTATTATACTATTAATTACATTGACAAATTCCAATAATTTTTTCCAGCCTCTGTTGCCTCAAAGCCTAACCATGCCCAGTATATTAGAAAACCCACCCATTTGTCCAAGTGGTATGTCACCATTGGATGTTCTCCATGCTGTTTTTGGGTACAAGGATTTTCGACCGGGACAAGAAGATGCAATCAAACATTTGTTAGCTGGAAAAGATACCATTGTTCTCATCATACCAACAGGAGGTGGAAAAACAGTGACATATGTTTTGCCATGCATCATGTCCCCTGGTGTAGCAATTGTTGTGTCACCGCTAATCATGCTCATGTATGACGAAGTAACAAGGTTGCAAGGGTATGGCATAAATACTTGCTATTATAATACTCTACTCAATGGCAGTGAGAGACAACACATATTGCATAATTTGAAAGACCCAAATTGCCAATATCAATTTGTGTTTGTCAGCCCGGAAGCAGTAGTAACAGAACAATTTCAGAGTTGCTTGACAAAACTGAAGAATGACAAGAGATTGAGCTTCTTCATAATTGATGAGGCTCACTGCATTGACACTTAGGGGAGAGACTTTAGACCAGCATATCAAGAGCTGGGGATTTTACGGCAATACAATGTTTCAATAACAGCTGTTACTGGTACTGCGACAACCCAGACCCTAGAATCTATTACATCTACATTACAGATGACCGATCCCCATATTGTTAAAATGCCAAGCAGGAGAGATAACCTACAGTACTCGATTGTTGAAAAAAAAGAAAGCAAAGCAAAGCAACAAGTTTGCAAAATAATTGAAGAAAATCACAGAGAAGAATGCGGTTTGATATATTGCTCCACCCAGGCTGATACAGTTGAAATGGCATTTGTGGCAAAGAATCATGGTCTCTCGTCCACATTTTGTCATGCTGGAATGGATGGTGGAGAGCAAATGCAAAATGCTTCTATGTGGTTAAATGGTGGTGCCAAAATCATGTGCTGTACGAATGCATTTGGGATGGGTATTGACGAAAGTGATGTGAGGTTTGTCATACACCTTACTCTTCCTTCGTCACTGGAAGACTATGTTCAAGAGTCAGGCAGAGGTGGTCGCGATGGAGGAAAATGCTCATGCATTCTCATGTTCAGGTTTGGTGACAGGATTTTCCACCTTCAGAATATATCTAGAATTGGAATGGAACCATTGAAAGAAAACAAACTTTCCCTTCTTAATGCAATGACACACTTTTGTATGGAGGCTACGATATGCAAATCAGTAGCCATTGCAAAATACATGGAAGAAGATCCAGGAAACCCTTGCACTTTGTGTGATGTGTGTCAGAAAGGGATCATTCATGAAGCAAAGGATTACAGTCAAGAAGCCCGAAACGTGTTGGATTGCCTAAGAAGTTTGGTTTCAATTCAAACAAAGATCAAAGTAACTGAACTTGTCCTAACATATATGCGCTCAAAGGGAAAGGCCATAATCAATGCAGGCTTTCGTACAGTTTTGCAATATGGGAAAGGTAGAACAAATTTCAAAAATGGCTCAGTGCTTACAAAATTTGTACAGCATTTGATCTTTAAAGGATTTCTTGTGGAAAATGTACGGGATATGGAAGACAGGATTTTACTAACTTTCCTCTCATTTGGCAATGTAGCAGAATTAGTTGATAACAAGTGTAAAGTTTTCTTTTAGACTATTTTAACCCATTTACACACAAGACTTATATTCACAAGGAATCCAATTTCTCTCTTAAATGATCTGGCCTGGAGTTTGAGCTATAATAAAAATATGATGTATATCACATGAGTATAAATTGTGGTTAAATGGGGTAAGAATGACAATTCTTTATATGAACGTCTTGATGTCATAGATCAACAAACGTCAATGTTTCAAGCAAACGTGTGTATATAGATCCAAACAGTTATGCCAATAAAATTGTATACCTCAAATCAGGAAAACAATCATACAGCTTTTCTGTGAATTTCTCTTTGACCTTTTGTTTACTCTTTGCTTTCACATCGATGAGGTTTTTTGGGACCTTGCCAGAAGCACAGCAATTGTTTTTAAGGGGATAGCATTCAACATCTTGACGATTTCTAAGTTTGAAAAACCATTTCTGTAGGCAGAACCAAGCGCCTTTGAGCTGGTCAGGAATTGGAGACTGGACTGAATGTCTACATGTGTTATGGACATCAAAGCCGTCTTTACTCATGTATGCCTTTCTCAGGTGTTTCATCATGTTGAGATTTGCCATAAGTCGCTTGCACATATTAACTGTTGTATGCCCAGTTACATATTTCTTGAACGGCTGTACAACTTCTGCTTCTACATATGCATCCAACTCAATGCCACGCCCTTTTTTACCAAGAAGGTTAATGCAACAATTTTTTTGCAATAGAACACGGGTCGCTTTTTGCCACTTGCAAACAAAATTCACAGTGTGGCGGAACACTTCGGTGTAATAGTTTCTAAAACCGAGTTGTGCATAAATTGGTAATTGGGATTGATAGACTGCTTCACGTGCAATCCCATCTCCAAATGCTGTGGCAGCATCATATAACTCTTGCAGAGGACCACAGATGAGGAATGCTGTTGCTCTATGGCGGAAAGCTACGTCAACTTCTGATGCTGCTGGAAGCCACTCTTTAAAGCTGGTCAGTAGAAGTTGACTAACATCACTATCTTTTCTTATGTTTTCTTCACTTGGAAACATATCACTGTCAGTAAATTCCAAAACAGCTGCAATACCATACGATCTGCATGCATCTCGGATTGCTTCTCTCACCTTCACTAGGTTGTTGTCGTTAAATTTTTTCTTCTTAAACACTTCTTTACTAAGCTGTTTTCGCTTCAAAATTTCAACCAAAAGACAGTGGAATCCAGATGAGCCGTGCACTTTAAATGTAGCCTCACAAAAATATCCTTTGTTGTGTAAATCACCAGGGCAAAGACCCATCCATCTATAAGATGCTGAGCAAGTCATGGCTGCGTTGTTAGTTTTGCATGTTCCGACGTCTCCAACGACAGGTGTAATGAACCCTGAACAGGTCCTGTTGCACTTCTGATTGGAATCTTTAGCAATTACACATGTTGCAAAATTTTTGGTAAAAGTTCCATCCATTTCCTGGATAAGTGAATCTTCTTCATCAGAGAGTGCACTGTCTTCTTTAAAGAGTTGTTGAATCTTGCTTACTTTCGTTGCTTTGGCCCTCACAAGTGGCGAAAGTATACTTGTAAATAAAGGACCTGTATACTGTGCTCCAGATTCAACCAATAATTTGCACATAGCACTGTTCTTTTGAAAAACAAAAGTACTGTTGTTTCGTTCCACAGCAACATGTAGTAGACCCCTCTGAAGATGATCTTTCGCTAAAGAGGTGTTTTTGTTGGTCTCATTTTGAACTGCGGCTATGTATGATTCCTTGCTATTTGTTGCGATTAAATTCATAAGTTTTTCAGACAGTGAGGTATAGGCATCCCAAAAAGGTTTATCTTCAACTTCAAAGCTTCTTTTCACATTCTCAAGTGTAGTTGGTGCTCCAGCAAGCAACACGGTTTCTGTGTCATCTTCATGATCATCAGTGGCAGTTTCATCATCACTTTCATCTTCTGTGCTACCATTTGAGGTGTTTTCATTTGATTGCATCTGACCAAAATCTTCTTGAACACCGATTGCATGCATTTTCCGACTAAGCAACAGTTCAAAATGTGATCGTGCAGAGATGACATCAAAATTTTCAGAAATTGTATCAAATGGAACATATTGTGCACACTTCTTCTGACCTGGCAAGTTCAATTGCTCTGCTAGTTTGTCCAAGATATTCATTGTACGGAGAATTGTACTGTTGTCTTCTAAAGACAAAGGAAGGATATGTACATTACTCTTGACATTATGTGTGCTGCCTAGTAGCAATTCTTTCTCTTTAGGCACATTAATATTATATTTTGAAGCTGACGTGGTTTGCAATGCACAGGATTTTAAATGCCCATCAAATTGTTCCTCTGTCATTTCTTTCAGCTGTTCCAGGGAACAAGGAAACTTGGTTGTCGCGCACTCAATAATATCCAGTAAGTATCTATCAACAGCTATTCCAAATAATTTTGCTTTTTCATCATCACTTTCTAAAAAGATATCTTCAGGCTTCAATTCATTTGCTGAGCCCTGAGGATAAATACAAGCCTTTTCATTTTCAAGAATGTCTTCCATACCTTCAATATCAGGGATAAGCATTGCTTGACCTGTAAAATTCCACATGGTTTGTCCAATGGATTTAAAAAGCTGCAAGTGCTTTTGTTTCCCTCGGTAGATATTAATATTATCAAACAGCAACATTACTGGAACATCAGATGGTGTAAGCTGTGTTATTTCTTCTTTTTGTTTATTGCATCTTTTATCAAAGAAGTTCATTGCCTTTTCCCAGCTGACAGTTAAGCTGAGATGATTGAGCATACTAACAAAACGGCTACCTGCTCCATACGAAATACATAAAAAGGTGAACATCAGTTTAAAGTCATTTTTGATTTTTTGATTCTTCAAGCTGACCAAAATTGCAAGGGAGTGTATGGCGCTTTTAGTACGCAAATCTGAAATGTCTCTTCCACTACTTTTATGAAGCAAAAGTGTATCCAGGACATTGTAAATAAGAGGACAATTAAGTTGAACATTGCCTGCAAATGTTGAAAATATGCCAATGAAATATTTTTCTGACAACCTAGTGTATTCCATATCAATATTTAAGTACTTGATAAACGTTTCCAATTCTTTATCGAGTTGTTCTGTTTCTTGGCTGCCAAGGACTTCACTGTGTGATTGTTGTTGAACAAGATGGTTAACTTCTCTCTGCAAGAGACTGGTTATACAATTCTGATATTCTTGGATTCTTGTTTGAAGCTGTTGCTGCATGCGTAACAGTATCTTAACACCATCTGCTTGTATCTTATCTCCAGACAACTGTTCATCCAGTTTTTTATTAATGATATTGAGTTCACTTGATGTAGCATCAATCAATTGGTTCAGGTTTGCAATTTCAGCACTTTCATTTAGGTCTTGAGATGCAGGCAAATTTTCACATGGCAATTGTTGACTTCTAGAGGACTCCAATGAAGAAGTGCTTGTGGATGCGAAATCAGACTTTCTGCCAGAAGTCGAAGGAGACTAATAAATGTTTTTGTAGAAGGTCACTCTGTCATTGTTCAATTGTTTCCTGATAACCAAAGATCCAGGAAATGCCTGTTTCACAGCATTAGTGGCTTGTGCTTTCTGGAAATTGTTTAAATGTAATACAGTCAGAATGGAGTCTTGTTCCACATCAGAACCTTTCCTCTCTTCAAAGTGTTCTTGCAGTATTTTGATATAGTTTTCCCTCCTTGTTTTATAGAATACACTGCCTGGCTTCTAATGACATACCAAATCTGGATCATCATCTACAATAACAAGCATAAAAATTATTAAAAATAACAGAAGTACACAGAAAGAACTTACACTATAACCAGAATAATAATGATATTGGAAACATAGATGCACCACAAAATATACTGTATGCCTTCTTTTGCAATTCAATTAAAAACGCTTTATTGCTTAACAGTGTTGTATTGTAGGAAAGTATACTTATTCATGCAGGTACAAATTTTTTCATTTCAATTGCTTTCATGCATTGACGAATAAAATTACATGGCATTAGCCGAAGTTAACTACTAAGAGTGCCTTCGGCAGAAATAGGGTAACTGGATATTGATTTATAACTCCTTTTATACCAATGACATTCCCAATAGACTACTAAAATTGTCATCAGAGTTAAATAGCGGGAAAGTCTTCAGCAGGAAATATTCAGCTCCACACAATCATTTCTATGCAAATATATAGACATACAAACTGATTCAACAGACTATCAAAAACATTTACTAGCCAAAGTACAACATGCTGTGCAAACTCTGCAGAATGAACACAATATTTTTAAAATTACAACCCTACAATGCTACTGTATTCACTTCTTTCACTCAATCCCACGATCTCTTGCATTGTCACAAACATTGTCTTTCCATAATTTTTTTGGTATATTATTGGATTTATTTTCCCTGTAATAAAATTTCAGTTCCAGCTATTGTTTTCTGATTGGGAAACTATTTAAAATTACAAATTTCCATAATGAACATATTTTGGTCCCTCAAAGTAGCCCAAACACAAGGCATGGTGGGATTTAGTGAAAATAGTGAATATATTTTGTCAAAGAAATGTTTTGATGCATCAATATAAACTTGTGCAGAACGATGACAAAAGTACACTATTAACATACTACAAGATGTGTTTCTTAATTCTGTATGACTGTAAACACACCTGCTACAAATATTTTAGAACTATGACGTCTCTTGGAAATAGGCTCATTGTGATGTTTCGACTCAGGAGTAAGAATATGCTTTCCAGGCAGTAGGTTGTTTTCTGTAATGCTTGTCATAGGATGGCAACATAGATTGTCTGGAAACATACAGAATTGCATATATATCGTGCACTAGTAACAATTAAACAAAGACGGGCGAATACACGATAAAACAGGACATCCCAAAATCGTGTAATTTTCCACCAAATCCCACTAAATTGTGTACATGTACCTTCGAGACTCATGTTATGAAATGAAAGATCAAATTCTTCCATACTTTGGTCTTTTTTGTCCATGACCATAGAACCGCAATTTTGACCACAGAACCGCACGTTTTTTGGCAGAGGCTTCCCTTCTCCTTTTCCATCGTCCCGTCATCCCCCACGCGCGCTCATTTCCATACTGCTTTTCCCTAACGTATCCCCGCGTATCCCCATCGTGTGGTGGCAATACTTTGTGTAAGCAGTAAGATGAAGTTGTTTTTTTTATATGAATATAAATAAGAACGCCTCATTTACTCTCCTGCCGATACTAAAGTGCCAAGGAAGCCTCTGCGGAGGAGAGTGTACCAAACCATTAACTAGTTTAACCATTTATAAGACTGACTCAACTAAGGATGGAAGCCAGTTTACCTGTAATCTTACAAGGGTTAACAGATTTAACTATTTCAGCCATGAGCTCATGGTCACAGTAAAAACATTTGCCAGTAACTGCATCCTTAACGAAGCCACAACAGCAATAAAGTGTATCATCTTCAACCCTTTTGGGAACAATACTTTGCTTTGTGCGATGATATGTGAGAAGCTGTGGCTGTTGTAGTTGAAGCCATATCTTGCTTATATAGTCATGTATAAAGACCAATGGCCATCTATTTGTAATATTACTGTGCTTAGCATAACTATATGGACGTGTTTTGCTTCATGCCCTTGCATTGTGTTAATGCCTAAGCCAGCTCCATACCTCTCAAACATCCACCTTGCATGCACTCGAACAACCTTCCCAATACTCCACTCACTTAGACTTTGGGCATCACAAAAAAGCACTTTAGCAGTAAAGTATTCAGAACAATACAGGGATAGATGCTGAAGATCTTGTTCAGAGAAATGATACATGGAAAAGAGTGAAATACAATCTCTTAATCTAATTGCA
>JAOBYK010669443.1:0-10418 GCA_025434845.1 Phenganax subtilis
CTTGCAAGGCTTTTCATTATGCATGTTCAGCAGCGTCTGCCTTTTGAAACTTTGCACTGTCCTTGGATCCCTAGTTATGTCATTTCCGGTAACTTTGACGGCCTGTACATGTATAGAGGTGAAGTATTTTCTTTGTATGAAAAGATATTTCAAATCTTTAAACAACTCAATTATCATAAATATTTGCTATCCCCACCGTTGATGTACGCACTTGCGCTAACTCATATATTAAAACTGATTATAAAATATTCCTCATCTCAATACACACACTTCAAATTACTCTAATATGGTAAGCATGCATGTACACTCCCTCACCACAGATGAGAGACTAACAGATGTCCGTCTGCCCCAAAATTGCGTAAGTCGATTTTTCTGCGATTTCAATGGCGGTCTTTGGCGGCCATTAACCTAGCAAGGGCCCTACAGAAAGGCATTCACCCCCCTGAACAACAAATGATTTTGAAAGTGGCACCCGGGAGATGACGGTTTCTGTTTAGGGCACTTGCTAGGTTAATGGCGACCACTTACGCCAAAATCATAGGCTTGAAGACTGATCTGTGCCCTCACCTTGACTTAGGCCCTTTGGAGGACTATTTTGATATTTGCAATCCTTGATCTTGGTGTAGACATTTTGAATAGTTCAAAGATTTTAAGTATTTGCAATCGCTGGCGTAGATGCAGGGCACTTCAATTTAATTCTATACCGCACTCAATTGAAAGCCCATTTTTATATTTTATAATTCTTTCTTATTTTTGGTTATTTTAAGGTATCCTCAAGAAATTAATTCGTCGTTGTTTGGTCCATCTGCTGTTACGACAGTCATAGGCATTTTGCAACACATTGTCACCTCCTTAGCTTTACATTGATTAATATGACTTTGTATTGTAAGTACTGCGTAAATGCATTTTCTGCCCAACGAAATCATATTTTCAAATTTGTAAGCACCACATGGTATTTCTTGTGAGCAAAAAGCTACTAGTTCTTTCATAGCTTTTGGTTACAGTTTCGGACGACAGCAGATGGTTATCGAGTTGCCGTTATCACGAGAAAGTAATCTTAATTTTTGGGTCTTGAATGAGGAGTGTTATGCCTGACAACGTTGCTCTCTTCAAAGCAATGTCTTCTGGTGTTTTCATCGCGTAAAAATGATTTGTGCAACAGATCATCGTTAAGTCGGCACACTCCAATCTTTTTATCGTTAAGATAGATAAATTTCCAATCATTTTCTTACCTGATAAACACGAACTTTTCCGAAGACTAACGATTTGGAATATATCTTAAAACAATCGCAGACGAAGTTTGCGGTTTGATTGGCTAAAGTTTAACGTGGTGCATCTTTAGAATTTGTGAATATGATTTTGAAATGTACGAATTAAATATCTTGTCATATACGAAGATGTCTTCGAACGTTCAACTTCCTTTTAAACTACACTATATAAATCATGATATTCTCAGAGTTGACTAATTTCACAGGAAAAATATTTTTCGTCCGCTGGAGTGAACTGGTAAGGTATTAACAGTAATAAATTACTCATTGAAGATATGGTTTGAAGGCTTGACCATCCGCCACTGTAAAGGCGAAGTCTTTTTCGTGTATAGACGTCCTATGGCAACTTAAGATCCAATGACTTGAACATGTTGTTGAACTATTGATAGGCAGAAATGTTTAAAGAGTGTACACAGTAAAGTATTGTACGTTTCAATTTCAAACAACAGCCCATTAACAGGCTTTCTAGTTTTCCGAGTCTTCAAACTATGTCTCCATTGATTGCTTTGCCTGTTTACTACATAAGTTTGTGGCGAGGTAAATTATAACTGCTCAGTTTTTTCTCACGTTGATCCGCATTTTGATGAGCTTCCAGCTGCGTGCGCTCTCTTCCGAAAAGCCCCTAAAAAGCCTCTTACATGAAGTTTGGCGGGCAGCGTGTGCTCACTAGGCCACCGACATGTATACAACTGGACTGCTTGCTCCTATGCTTTTTGACTTGACGCTTGCGTGGTCAATTAAAAGTCACGAAGGCTGAAGAATATGAGAGTATTGTGACATCGCTGGCTCTTCAATGAATTCAGCAATACTGGTCAGCAGCCGACTTCGTTAGTAAACACTCTTAATTTCGGCCATCTTGGACCACGCTTTTTGACGCAAAGCTAGCAGTCCAGATGTATATATGTCAGTGCACTAGGCATGCGTGGAAGACTAAATCGATGTTTAGTTTGTATGGGTGAGTTTGCGCTTTTTCCGTCATGCTTTTGCACGCCCAGTTACTCAACTGGAAAACTCCACGTACGTATAAAAAGCGAGCTTATGATCTGCGACCAAGTGAACGCGACGATGCGATCTCAATGGCAACCAAGGAATGGAGGCTAAGGAATTTTATTGCTTACGTGAATACAGGAAACCTTTTCAGATGTCCTGAAAAACAGATGAGCTTGAGAAAAGCTACGCAGTTTTGCTTTAGACTGAATTTATCTGGCGCCTCTAACGTCGTGAAACGGTTTCACATTTCCCTGAAGCCGTGGAATGACTTTGCTTGGCGTGGTATGTGGATGCTGCAGAGAATACCTCCAATATTTCCGTATGGGGATTCCAATTTATTCCTTTTTTGTGCTGCATAGAAACTTCCTTTTTTATCAGAACTCATCGTCGTGTTTGTTGCGTCGCAGATCGTAACTCCTTCAGGCGAATTTCCACTCAGCGCAAAATAACACGCGATCGACTTTTTGCGACCACTTTCTTTTGAATTACCAGCTATCAAGCGGAACGCATTTCATTGGATGTGCTTAGTAGGACACATTTCGAAAGAAAGCGACCGCAAAATTTTGATCGCGCGATATTTTGCGCAGAGTTGAAAACCGCCGTGAAGGCCCAGACACACTGGACGCGATTCGGCAACGCGACGCGATTTTTCATATTTTGAAAGCGAATATATCAATCCATGGAAGAAAATTGTAAAACAACTTTAGGCGAAATAACTAAAAATATTATATTGCCTTTGAATATCTGGAAAATCTCGACTAGAATCAATGTTATCATTTAATGAAAGTCGAGAAATTGCGTCGCTTCGCCGAATCGCATCCGGTGTGTCTGGGTTGTTAATGTTATCCTGGGCGAAAGAGATATCCCTACGACACAATGTGACATGTTTCAATTTTCCTCTTCCAACTTTCTGCTGATGAGAATTTCGTCACGCAGCTAAGATAAAGTTCGGAAAAGCTTGTTAAAATGCGAATCAAAGAATATTTTTAAATTGAGCGGTTATTTTATAACCTTGAATATTTTAAATTCATCCTGGAAAAACGTTGGTAATTGGAAGTTTATTGCAGCAGATTTTGGCACTATGTAAGCATTACGAGGTCGCAATGTAGGCAAGATTTATTGTGAAAAACTGTAGACCACAAAACAGAGTTTGAAGTTATGTATAATTAGTATTTTATTGAAATGGCGGTTTCTGTAAAATAGGTATTACTATATTTCGTTGTTTGAAAAAGTTTTCATTGCAAAAGACAATGTGTGTTAAATTAGACAAATATTGTATACTGTTGTATATGAGATTAAAGAAAAGTATACGTTGGTTGGGCGTGATATAATTTCTCGTCAAAGTTTGCTGGCAAATATGCGCTTTTTCCCCGAAAAGCTGGAAAGCTGCGCGTAGGGTACGCCCTGCAGCCGCGAAAGTGACAAAGTCCACAAGTTAACCTTTACACCTTGACACTCGAACGATCAGCTGAAGATTAGTAGATATACATTCGGAAATTGCTTTAAACTTGTAGTAAAGCAATGCTAATGTCTAGTAATTTTCGTCATATTTGCGAAGGGTTTTGTTCACTGTGCATTCATTTAAATTTCGTCAAAATTTGTGCTCACTAATCTTGAACTTCCTTTATGAGGAGAGGTTTGATTGCTTCGTTAGGGAGTCTGTTTTTTGAACTTGGGCCCAGTTAATATCAGTTTCGTTTTGTTCATGCGTTTCAATCATTTTCAATGCAATGCGGTGTTACATCATAATTACCAAAGTCAAAGTTTCCTGGGGAGGGGAGGCAGCGTCTCTCTCCCCTCTCCGTTAGCCCAACGTATCTCCGCGGGCGTAGAATACTTCGTGAAAGCAGTAAGACTGATAATTGTTTTGATAATTCTGAATAAAATAGCCTCCACAATCTGTAAAAATTTGCTTGATAAAGATTGTTAGTCCAGTTCGATTTTGCGGTCTGCTGTCCCAAAGTAAACCGAAACACTGAATCAAAATCAAAACCATACAAAACTGTATCGAAATTTGAGTTTTTTGTGCACCCCCCGTCTAACTAACATCACCTGAGTGTATTTTCGGAGATATCCGGATGGAGTGTTCAAGTGGTTCAACATCTTAAAAACAAGATGGCGTCCGAGTACGTGGAAGTAAAGTCTGAGTGGAGATAAAAAATTGTTTGTCAAATATGAAGTATGATTTTGTTATGGAAATTTTATGGGATTAAAGTGTCCTGTCTTAATTTTTGTATTTACTAAAAACGATGCCGTGGCACGATTTGGGGGGAAAATGTGAAAATATTTGATTTTGATTATTCAAAATTTGTTGACATATTGGGAAGTATTTGTAATATTTATTATTGGTGAAGAAGTGAAACTTTGTTGTTCTCGGAAATGATGTGGGTTAGTAAAAGAGAAGTGTTGGTATAAACAATGGTTTTCGAAAGACTTTGCTCAGCATGACAAATATGTTACAAATTGCGGACATGTTGCACCAAAGGACTTGGGCTATGTGTCTTGTCTGCGACAACAAGTGCACGTTTCCAAATCCCCAAGAGTTTGTGAAACATCTTCGTTCCAAACATTGCTCGAAGGAAGGCGGTTCGTTTGTGTGTCGTTATGGTAGGAACGGTGTTTGCCCGTCTCTTCCTGTGGAGGGAGTAAGCGACGTGGACTATGAAGCTCATGTTGAGAAACATCATGTAGGGTCAGTCTCAAAGGATGGTAAGTTTCTAACTTGGAAAGTTTGCAGTATATAGTTTTATTGTCAATGACAAAAAGGCCGAAGGGGTGAACTGCGTCCTAAGTTGATGCAAACTTTTCTTGAAGTTTTTATGATTTAAGATGCCAGATGTGCAGTTCTTACCCTTGTTCAGCACAAGACAAGTTTACTTAGTGAAAGACCATGTGTTTTAACCCATTAAGTAGATAATTTGCCTCTCAGTGTTAGTTATCAGGGGCTGGTTATTAGTAACATATAAAGGAAACTTTGTTAAGGGTTTTTAAGTTACCTATATATGTATACAATTGTGAATTCCACTTATGCCAGATAATTTACAACTGACTACTTGAATCAGAAGCAAGGTACTATGACAAGAACAACACAATATCTTTGTATAAAGGTAGTTTAACAATATACAATGTATATTTGTCATACCAATGCTATGAATAAAATAACTTACAATACTAGAACATAAATCTAGGTAAAGTATTAAAACAGTAATACCATAAGATTAACCATTTACAAGTTTAACCTTGTTATGAGGAAGTACTTGACCTCAGTAATAAGCTTGTTATTATCTTCAATATTTCTAAAATCCATTGGTGAAAGGTTAAAATGTGCTAAGTGCATTCTCCTAAAATTAAAAATGAATTTTCTAGCAGTGTACCAGTACTGGGTCTTAAATTTCTAACTGGATTATGTGTTTTCAGTTTCAAATGCCATGACCAGAATGAGTTGTATACTGTAAACCCTTATCTGCTAATTTCAACAAATTTAATTCACTTTGTTCCTTGATTGGTAGCCAACTGAGTGATACAAAATCCTTTGAAGACGCATATTTCCCCACAACAAAACTTGCAGTATTTTTTTTGTTATTGACCCATTCATTTTGTTAAAAAGTATGTTGATCAACTCAGGGCTTGAGATTGGCGGTATCTTGATAACTGTGAGAAACCAGATTTTAATTTTGGATTCTAGATATTATAGGTCTAGTATCCCATTGAGCTACTAAAATAATATGGTAAAAAAATCAAAATAATGGCTTGTGAAGCTTGCACATTGGGGCAAATGTTCACCAGAATAATTTGCTTGTTTTCTTGTTGCACAAACGCAAGCACGAAGTTAAGTTTAACTTTAACTTTCTCAAAGTGAAAAAGTATTTTGTATAATTTTTATTCAGCGTATAGTAATGACTGTACTTCATACTGCTTATTGAAATACTTAGTACTATCCAAATCTGGGATACTAAATATGAAATAGGGATACTAGATGTTAAGTCCCTGGTATCCACTAGGATACTGGTAAAAAATTCAAGTTGTAAGCCCTGATGAACTTAACCCTGAGGAAACATTAGTTCACTAGCAAACTATTTAACTGCTTGTTGATAAATTCAGGAAAACTATTCAGCAATCTTTTTTGGATTAAATAAAGTTTCAAATTGTGAAGTTTTAAAACAAATAGGCAAATAGAAATACAGATATGAAAACAGCTGGTGTAATTGTAGCCATGGTTAACACTAATTTGACTTTGAAAAATTGATCTGCGACGAAACTCTGGACAGTCAATGTTAACTACGATAAAATCTTATGTAAGCGACGGAAATACATGAGCTTCTCATTAACTAGAAAATTGTCTGGCATTAGACAAAGTAGAAGATATAAGTAGAGTGCTCAGTGATTCTATAACCCTGTAGTGACAAAAAATTTTCTCTCTTGACAATATTTGGCTAGTTCACTTGTTTGTGTGTATGACGAATAAGATATCCTTGATGGCCCCATATGTATCCCGCTGAGAAGTGAAAAGCTGGCATGATTATGCTTTTGAATGAGACTCTTTGTCAAAGGAACCATTGTCAATTTTCTTTGAGCATGTGGAAATAAGCAAATAAAGTTGTGAAAGAGAGCTTGTCACGAAAAAAGTGTTCATGTGTGCAGGGTTTTGAAGGGTTAGCTCGTCGACCCATTCAGATGCAAGACCCCATCCCTTGAGGAATAATATTAACTATTAAGGCTCGTTTAAACGGGCGATTTTTTCTACGATTTTTCTCGTGTTGAAGGATGTGATAGAGTTGATAATTGGCGAATATATACTTGATCCAACAGTTTCGCCAATGCACCCACCAGTCAACCTATTCAATCACATACACTAGATGGAGAAAAATGTAGCTCATGTATACTGGCCTGATTTCACACCTTCTTGGGTTAAAATGAAGTTTGGTGCAATGCAATCTATTTTTACCTTGCTCTTTGAGTTTAATGCCAGACGATTTGCTGTGGCTTAGGCCATCTATGAAACGTCAATTTTTCAACTATTTTTAAAAGTTGCGAAGAACTATGCTTGGATACTTAATGTTTGTATGCATAGCAACAGAGTAATTAACAATTTTTGCCTATAGAATTGCCAACTACATCGAATCGACGTGAAAACCGAATGATTGGATATGTCCAGTTACCACCAATCTCATTCAAGGAGCAAAACTGGACATTTTTCTCGTCAACTCAGAACTTGGCTGCAGTTCTTAATGATCCAAACGAGAGAAAAAGATCGAAGGAATTTTTCACAAAGACCTGGGGTGCGGACTTTGAACCTTGTGAAGTTCCGCCATTAACCTTACTACAAGCTGTTCCAAAGCATTACTTCAATGATTATATCAGGAGAATTCAGTTTGTAAGTATGTTTTGTTTTCAATTCGGTCTTGTTTCCACACCTTTTCATTCCAGCACAGAGTATACAGCTCTAGGTTGACTCTTGCATTGATAATGCGTGCCCTTGGCTTAGCCAGTTCAATGGGCTTAGCAAGTGCGCTCAAGTGAGGTCTTCTCCCCTCTAGAAAGTATACATATGGCGGCGGCCCGAACGCAATAACAAAAATTGTGACAGAACTATCTTCAGACATTGTATATTTGATGAAAAATTGGTTAGATTTTTTCTCAAGATAGGATTTTGTTAGTTTTTATCCGTTAAAGTGGCATAGAACTTATTTTTGTTTTGTTTTAGCCTCTCTTTAGCGCACTTGCTAACGAAATGGCCGCCGGGGTACGCATAATCAGTGCTAGGTTAACCTCTGTATACTCTTTGCCTCTAGTATAAATACAAGCTCTTTTTCCTCACTGCAGTTAGCAGACAATGCACACGAAGAGCGGTTTGCCGAAATGTATTTCTCTTTTTACTAAATTTTATTTGTTTATTCCAAGTTTAAGTTTAGTATTATTAATAAATTGTTCAAACAGTTCTTTTCAGAACTATGGAAGCCATTCATCATGATCAAATCGTTATTTCATGCGATTCTAAAGTTTGTTACCTTTACAAAATCTTTCTTCGATTATAAAATAACCTTGTAAAAACGCGAGCGCTGATTGTTTGAAAGTGTCAAAACACCGTGTTTCTGTAACTCGATAGAAACACGGGAATCTTTGTGGGGTTACGTGGACTAAGCGCGAATTTTTAAAGGACAAAAATATAAACAAAACAATTAATGTTGAAAACTTGATGAGGGTATAAACCAGAATAAACGTTTGAAAGAATGTAATATATTTCAAGATTTTTTTATTCTTAATTTAATTTAATGTTTTTTGCAAGAGTTTTCTGTGAGAAGTAGCTAAAATTGTCTGGCTTTAAACAGAATAGAACATTTTTTGATATTCGAGCACTACCACTCAATGGTTTAATGATTGTTTAACAGAGAGTAAAAAATCATGAAAAAGTAAAGAAAAGCCTTCAGAGTCTTGAAGATTCTGCTGAGCAACTTGGTGATAGTGGTTTTCGTAAAGCTGCATCCTCTGTAGCAAAGAGGCAAGGAGGTAAGGCTAGTCAGCTTATGAAAAGGCTTTCAAGACTCGTAGTATTTTGTTATATTAAAACCTGAGGTCGCGCAGTTGATTTGCAACGACACTTTTATGTGAGACAACAATGCGAAAAAGATTTTATTGCTTTCGAAATGTCAATCAAAACGGCTTAAGGCGCATTGAACTGGCTTCGAAAACTTGCAATGCCATGCTGCCAAATAATTGAATTGCCTCGACAACTTTGCTGATTCTACTGGATGCGCAATGCCTTCCCAGAATTCACAGCGTGTGCACAATATCTGTACTTTATGTTTTAGATAAATATCTGAATGATCTTGATGTCATACCCAAGGTACTGTGAATATGATACAAATAAATTTTTAAAAGCATTTGTTTTGCTCTTTGCATGTGCTGCACTCGGAAATTGACAAGTTACATGGCATTTCGTCCAGGGATATTTGTGGTCACTGGTTATCCTAGCAAAGCGAGTTCCCCTTTCTTTTCGAATGGGTAACTTGGGTCTGTTGTTTCCTGATTAAGGCCGTTTGTTCAAAGCTGGATTAGCGTTAAGCCAGGATTAATTCTTTCCAAAAACTCTGTTTTCACGAACACAGGATAACTTTCTGTTCTTGGATAACTGGTCGTTCGGAGCAAAAATAGTCTCACCTCTTTAATAAAAAATATATCGTATTTACTAGAATACACGCCTTCCTCAAATAAACGCCGTTATTAGAGAGCCTAAGCAAGCGACGTTTTTGACAACTGGAACGGCATGAGAAACGTCAAAGGACTGGGTCACGCTCGGGATTGGTGGAAAACATCAAGTTTACTTCCGGTCGACGTCCGTGTTGTCAAAAACACCGCTTGCTTAATCTCTCAATTAATACCTGTTTACGTCCCAATATTTGGTCCCTTTGACTCCTGCATTGACTTCCCACTGCGATAAAAGAGTAAACTACTAAACGCACTAGGCCTGGGCATCCATATCTCCCTCCAAACAAAACAAATGACGAAGGTCTATTACGGCAAAATGTTGAGCTTCCATTTGCAAATTTTCGCATATGTTGAGCGCAATATCTCGCTAATGAAAATGACCTAACACCAAAGACTTCACACGGAAACTTAGTTTTGGAGTGGAGTCCCCCTTTAAATTAGCCCGACTGCTTGTAGTAAGACAAAACTTTTAATTTGGAGAGTCGTTTTAGAAAAGACAGACTGTTGCTTTTAATTCTTATAAACAAGCGCGTTGAGTTATCTAGTTTGAACGGGAGCTGTACTATTTTGAATGTACTTTCAGACTTTTATGGATGCAAATTTTACATTGGAAGACCCCGAGACATTCAAGTATGTGATTCCATTGGCAAGAACAGACACAGTGGATACAAAACACAGAAATAGAAACGCTTTGATTACTGTTCCAAAGAACTCTTTGAAGTTAATGCAAGAAAAGGTGATATTTTGACGCATTTGAAACAATTTTGTCAACATTATAACCAGCGGTCTCAGAGGACTTGCCAGAAGCATTTCGGCTAGTTTCGAGAATGTTATGTGCTTTCTGAACATTTTAGCTTGCACATTTCTTGGACATCACAGAAGTTGCCTTGGCTCATCAAATATCACTACGGTCTGAGGATTTTTTTCAAGCAGTTTCATCTCAAGATAAACTTC
>JAOBYK010669665.1:0-10415 GCA_025434845.1 Phenganax subtilis
CATCTCAAAAGCCTTTTTCCTGTGCTGTCGTTCTTCCAAATTTGGTATGTGTCGATCTGCAGACCCTAAGGCAAGTCATTGTCTGTGATTCAGATCAGACACTGATTTGGCAATACAACAGGGGAAAGATTAGACTGAATCCGAACGGTGACATTGTACCGTTAACTGAACTAAACCTGATACAAAGCACGTCAGCTAAATCACGAACGAAACGAACACATCCTAGGTACTGCAAAGTTGGAATCGCCAGAAGCTCCTGTGTTCAACAAAGGTCGTGGCAACGAGTCGCCAGATGTCGAAAGACAGTTTGCCGGAAAAATGATGTCGAGGGAAGGAGTTCAAGGACGTCCCCAAACGTCCAACGGAAGCCTCCCAAACGAATCATTGAAATTCGTTCAGGTTGGAGGCCATCGCTAGTAGAATCAAAGAAAGAATAAAAAGAGAAGGATTCCCTTTCCCTTCTTCCCAAGTTTGGAGACTTTCGGCCAACGACTTTCGGGGCAGGCCATTGCGAGCGCGAGCGCTGCGAGCGCGGCCTACTCCTTTGCCTCCAATGTGAGCTGCACCGAGAGGCGGGGAAACCAGTGCAGTCTGAGGGAGCGGCAAATGGAGCACAGCCTCAGGAGACGTCTTCGGTTCATTTTAGTTCAGTTTGCGGCCACAAATTCAGCATTTGCGACGTCTTCGGTTTTGCTTCTTTGACGATTTTCCATGATCATGGAGATTTCATCCTGAAATTGTCTTGCTCGATGACCAGTTGTACTCGGGGTTACGGTAACTTGCTGCCACACTCTCAAACGACCGGTTGTTTTTGTGTTTAAGATCGTGCTGTGATTCGCTTCAAGCCAACTCGCGTCCAGGCTCCGCCGCTGTGGCAAGCGATGCCGCAGCTCTGATGTTCGTTCAAAAAGGATCATATTTGTGCGACGATGGTTGACCTCCACGTGCTGCGGAATAGCAGGTTTTTCAAATCAAGGCCCAGGCATTCACGGGCACCTCCCACATTAATTGGCAGATTTCTAGCCACGCACGAGACGCAAGGTCCAGCATTGCCGCACCGTTTTGCTTCCAAAGACACCACCATTGCAGTTGCTCAGCAATTCTGTACCCAATTAAGTTATTTGTTGATTTGCGAATGCATATCATGTGGAGTTGAAGTCATTTTCCTTCGGCCGACGTCAATCGGAGTTGTCAGTTTGCGAATAGTGCAGTCACTCCGTCGTTGAGGGCCCTTGAGCACATCGGCGCGACACCGCCTGAAAAGGGCGCTTTCCCCGGGACGCGATTCGACCTCGCGGTTAGACACTCGTTGAAGACTTCGTGAGCTTTGACATCAAGTTGAGATTGGTAGCGGAGCCGGACACGATCTTTTCTGAGTTCATCGAGGGTGCACTTTTTGCTTGAAGATTCCTACAGGGTCCCCCTTGAAGTTAAGAATACAGACTTCTCTGTCATCGTGTACGGCAAGTGATGTCCGGAAAGGGACAACACAGAAGAAGAACGGAGCATGATGAAGAAGATGAAGTACGACCACCTACATCGCCCCAGAGATCTATCGCAAATGGTGGAGGACGACATGAACCCGCCTACCGAGGATTAGATTCTGGCTTGGCGAAGGCTGCTCCCTCGGCCGACGGTTTGAGCCAAAAGAACTATAGGAGTTTCCGTCGAAGGCTGGAACTTTTCTCCTTGCAGTGCAGGCGGAGGTCCAAAGATGCAGAAATAGAGGGTGCACTGTTGGTGGTGAGTCTTTTGAAAGATTCAGCGTGGGAAGCATGCGAACAGCTGGACTATTCTGACATCCAAAGTGCCGAACGACCTTTCGACCCCTTGGTTAGGTTGCTGGACCAGCTGTTCCAATATGAAGAGATGATCGAGATCCCAAGCAGATGCTCTGAGTTCTTTGAGGAGTTCCAACGGCACAAACAAGAAGAACTACAAGCCTATCTAGTGCGCCACCAATCCATGATGAAGAAGATGGCTGAAGTCAAGATCACAATCCCGCCTCTTTTGGCAGGATGGCATCTTCTGACCCGAGCAGGAGTGCCAAGGTGGACGCACGTCCAGGTGAAATCTATGTGTGGTGGTGACCTGGACTACAAGAAAGTGAAAGACGCCTTGATGCGTATCTTTGGAGGAGACCACAAGCCCAATGGAAAAGACTTGAACTACTACAGCCGATCCTCCAAGGATGACACCTTCTATGAGGATGAGTTTGAGGAAGAGTTCTTTGAGGACTTGGAGGAGCCTGAATGGTGGGCAAACGAGGCCTACTACGAAGAAGAATGGCCTGAAGATGATGAAGAGATTCCTGATGAATTGGAGTCCCTAGCTGATGAAGTGGAAGACGCTTTCGTAAACTACATGGACAGCAGAAAGCGAATGAAGGAGCTGGCATTGGCTCGCGGGTTTTACCCGGTCATGGCCATCGGACCCGAGTTCACTGGGTTCAAAGGAGGAGGAAAGAATGATGGAAAAGGAAAAGGTGGAAAAGGAAAGGGCAAACAACAGAAGGGCAAAGGAAAAGGCAAGTATGGAGGACTTCGAAGATCTCCATTCAACCGGAGACCAAATTCCGGCTTGAGAAAGCCCTTCAACAGTCCTCACAATTCCAACAGCTCCACGGAGTACAAATCCACCCTTACAGGATCAACATCATCGCATGGACCTCGGTTCAAACGATACAGATTGCAATCCAGTGGTGTGAAAGAAGTCCCTGAAGAACAGGTCACAATGGTTCAAGAAGAGGTCAACGACGTGCCCACTCTGGAAGAAGAGATCCACTTTGTCGAGTTGACCCCAGGTCTTGCAATCATGGATTCTGGAGCCACCAGGACCATTGTTGGTGAAGATGTTTGGAGGGCCTGGCTTGAAAGCTATGGTTCAAAAGAGACAAGACCTATGAGGACTACCAATGTGGAGCGAACTTTCCGATTTGGTGGAGGTGAAACACTGATGTCCTGCTATGATGTGACCTTCACAGCAGTGGTGATGACTCAGGTTCTCGAAGTAACAGTCTCAGTGGTTCCTGGCAACACGCCATTTCTGTTGGCCAGACCAACCTTGGAAGCTTGGAAAGTGAAACAAGATTTTGCAAGCGGAAAGATTCGCATTGGTGACTCTGAATGGTTTGAACCTCAACGTGGAAAGAAAGGTCACTATCTGCTGAACCTCATGGACTACCAGGACATGGAACATGTGAACTATACGGCTGAAAACCTGGAGTCTTTTGAGAGCTTTGAGATCGAGCCTCAGCTGGAAATGGAAGCTTTGGAGCCGCCTGAGCAGATCCTTTTGGAAAACGATCATGACGAGATCAACAAATTGTCCGATGAGATCTACAAGAAAATGCAAAAGGCAAAAGGACTCAAATTCTTTGAGGTCTATGTTGATGGCGGCAACCTCTCCACCTACATGGCAAATCACTACACGGAAGTTGAGGTCTCCCCGTTTGGACTACCAGACTGGAATTTCGAGGACCCAGCCATCGTGGAAGCTTTCTTGGACTTGGTAGAAAAAGTTAGACCTCACTTCGTGTGGCTTGCGCCTCCATGCTCGAAGTGGAGCCTCATTCAGCAGCTCAACATGATCAACAAAAAGCAAAAAGAAAAGCTTCTGGATGCTCGAAGGAAAGAAGAAAGAACACATCTACGCTTCGTGGAACAAGTGTTTCAACAATGTGAAGCCATCAATGCTGGGTGCACCATGGAGAACCCACACCGCGCAGCTTCATGGACCACTGAAACCATGAAAAAGCTGGAAGGTATGACCTATGATGCTGTCTGTGACCGATGTCGCACGGGTCTCCATTTCTATGACCGCCTGGGCAACAACATGGGCAAGGTCAAGAAACCCACCAGATTGAGGACAAATAGCGAAGATCTGTATGAAGCTATGAACCTTGCTTGTGAATGCGCACCAGGTTCACATGTCTCCATGGATGGCAAGAGTTCCCAGCTTCGCAACATGCAGAACTATGAGTTGGGTTTTGTGAGAAAGGCGAGTCAGGCAATTGTGACTGACATGGAGAAACGATGGCAACAAAGAGAGATGGCGCAAATCATGGTGGCTGAGGAGTTGGATGAGAGCAAGAAAGACGATACAAGAAACATTTCAAATGAGAACAAGACATTGATGAAGAGCCATGGAAAACAAGCACTACAAGTGGTAGCAAAGCTACATCGTCAACTCGGTCACCCAGGTGCTGAACGGTTTCTGCGTGCTCTCAAAGATGCCAAGATGGACGAATCCATCATTCAATGTGCCCGATCTTACAAGTGCGACATATGCCAAGAGGCCAAGCCAAAGAAACTGGACCATCCGGCTTCATTACCACAAGCCAATCACTTCAATGAGCTTTTGGAAGCCGATGTTTTTCATGTGAAGTGGTCAGAGAACGGTGGAAAGCAAAAGGTCCTCGCCATTCTCGATGTCTTCTCGCGCTACGAAATCAATGCTGTCGTTGAGCGAGAGACTGAAGAAGAAGAGCTACAAGTCCTTGAGAATCAGTGGATTCAAATCTTTGGACCACCAAAGCGCTTTCGCACCGATTCCTCTGGAGCTCACATGTCGCAAAAGTACTTGGACTATTTTGACAAGTATGGCATCAAGCTGATTTTGGTTCCAAAAGATGCTCATTCAAGAATGGGAGCCGTAGAAAGGCTACATGCTGTGAGACGCCTCCAAATCCTCAAGATGCAGAAGGAAATTCCTGAAATCTCACTGGCTGATGCAGTGCGTGTGTGCTGCCAACAAAGGAACCGACTTCGCAGTGTTCAAGGATCTTCACCATGTCAAATTGTTTTTGGACACAATCCATTCGGGGAAGGACTCCTAGATGAACCAACTGATGAAAGACCCCGAGATGCCTCAACATTGCAGCAGGACCAACACTTGCGATACATTGCTGGCAAAGCTTTCTATGAAGCCAATCATTCTGAACTTCTGCGACGCTCTCTTTTGGCCAGAGCCCGCACTGATCCAGAACGCCTCCAACTTGGTGAATACGCCTACTATTGGCGCCAGGGTGAACAAAAGCTTGAAGCCAGATGGCGTGGTCCTGCACTCATCGTGGCAGTTGAGCCGCGTACTGATGGAACTCAATTGCCATCAGTGTACTGGTTGGCCCATGGTTCAAGTTTGATCCGTGCTGCTGCAGGCAATGTTCGTCCAGAAGTTGAACGTGAAAAGGTGGTTCGCTTGCAAACTATGCCTGACACTGCTTTGAGTGCTTCCGTTCGTGCCCGAGTGCAAGCTGCTTTGAATCCTGTTCAGGGTCCTGTGCGATTTTTAGACATCACTGGGGGTACCTCCTTCGCTGACGCAAAGGGCATCCACACTGTCACTTCTGACCCCGTGATAGCAGAGGACTTGAGCCAAGATCAAACAGCTAGCAGCGCACACCAAACAATTGATGATGCAGCAGATGATGGTGAGTATGAACCAACTGAGCCGTCACAAGAAATGAGGATCGATGACGATGAGACAGCAAAGGCAGTAACAGCAGCAGCCACAGAAACAGCCGTAGCCACAAACGACAGCCCAAGCGGAAACACAGCGACAACGGCAGCGGCAGAAGCTTCAGCACAAACAACCGCGGCAGCTGCAGAAAACAAACCACAAGAAAAGCAAGAAGAGCGGAAGAGATCAAGAAGTCCACCAATGAGAGACTCAAGAGCCAAAGCCTTCGAATCATACAATCGAGCACGAGCTCTTGATGGCCTTCCTCCAGCAGCATGGAGCGACAAAACTTTCCATTCTCAAATGGATGCTGCTGATGCACAGGAGGCAGAAGACGAAGCCCTGGCCATCGCAGAGGGATTCAATGAAAAACTGCTGTCACCAGAAGAAAAGCGGCAGTTCGATGACGCCAAAGACCAAGCACTTCAAGTATGGTTTGACAATCAGGCCTGGCGTCCAGTCCCTCGTGAGGAAGCAAAAGAAGGCGAGTGTGTCCCAGCACGATTTTTGCAACGATGGAAGCCAGTCAAGGATGGAAAGAAGGCCAATGCCAGGGTCATCATCCAAGGCTTCAAACACAAGGACGTGCTGGAGCAAAAGCTGGACACTGAGTCTCCCACTTTGTCGATGACTGGAAGGCACTGCATTTATCTCTTCACGGTGCACAAAAGATGGAAGTTGTTTTCTGCGGACGTCAAAAGCGCTTTCATGCAAGCTGATTCCATCGATCAATGCACCAGGATCTATGTGAGCCCCAGTGCCGACATGCGTCGACGCCTTGAACGAATGTGTGATCTCAAACCCTGGGAAATTCTCAAAGCCACCAAGCCTGCTTTCGGGGATGTGAGGGCTCCAAAGCAATGGCATGATACCGCTGACAAAGTGCTCATCCATGACCTTGGCTTCATCCACCATCCGTTGGACAAGTGCCTCTATCTCTCCTTGCGCGAGGCCTGTGAGTCTGACGACCCCTTCTGCATCTTTGATCATCAAGGAAGGAGAATGATTGTAGATGGTGTCCTTGGCCTACACGTGGATGACTTCATCGGAAGCGGTGAAATGGTGCATGGAAAGAAGGAGCTTGGTCAGGAAGTCCCCGAAGGTGAGTTCTTTCTGAGCCGACTGTCACGACTGTCAAATCGGTTCAAGTTTGGATCGTGGGATTTTGGAGAAACTGGAACGATGTTGTTCTGTGGGGCAGAAGTCACCCAGAGTTTGGACTATAGCCAGATAAACATCTCCTTGTCCTCCTACGTCCAAAAGGTCAAGCCCATCACGCTAGACAAAAGCCGAAAGACGATGGTCAACGATCCATGTGATGAAAGAGAACAAAGACAACTACGAGCTCTCGTGGGCGCCTTGGCATGGCCAGCGCATCAATGCCTACCACAGCTATGTGCCTCAGTCAGCCTTCTCCAGGCTGCCACCAGCAGTCCCTTCATCAAAGACATCAATGAGGCGAACAAGTTGCTGAGGTATGCAAAAGAAACCTCAAGAGAGTTCAAGTACAGGATCCGTGATCATGGTCCCTTCGACTCCTTGCGCATTGGAGCCTATTCCGATGCATCCTGGGCTGCAAGACCAGACGGGTCGAGTCAAGGAGGAATGCTGATCTTCCTATGCTCCCAGTCCGAGCTGGATGATGGAAAACCAATGCCTTTGACGATGGTGAATTGGCATTCCAAGAAACTTCCTCGAATTTGTCGATCAAGCTTGTCTGCAGAGTCCCAAGCATTGGCAGCTACCATCGACGAAATGGAATGGTGCAAGATCTTCTTCACCTGCTTCACTGATGTCAACATAGCTATAGATGGTGAAGATGCCCTGCAAAAGATGTCAATGTCTCCGGTTGCAACAGATGCAAAGAGCCTGTACGATGCCACTCACTCCATCACGGCTGGCATGAAACTGTCTGAACGCAGAACAGCAATCGAGATTGCCATCATCAAGCAAAGGCTTCAGGCGGTCCTCGGAGAACTGTTTTGGGTAAACTCCCATCAGCAGCTGGCTGATGGTCTCACGAAAAGTGCAGCTCGTGATGCGATGGCTGTGACTTTGGCTCGAGGAACTCACAAGCTTTCCTATGACCCCAGCTTCATTGCAGCAAAGAAGGTGACACAACAAGAACGAGAAAAAGAACAACTAGAGCATGAATCATGTGCCCGCTTGCTGCAGGAAGAACAAAGCTACTTTGCCGACCTTGGCGATGGACCTGGAAGAGCTTGTCTCCTACCGGGATGTGAAAAGAAGTGCGACCCGGCTGACGCCAAAAACAAGTTTTGCTGTAGACGTCACTTTTACAAGCATGCATCCATGAAGAAAGTTGGCGATCCATGGCGCACGGCCGCAATCGTTGCTGTGAGCAAGTTGATGGTCGAGGACCTTCCCAAGGCCAGCGCTGAGGAGCTTGTGAAAAGTGATTTTAGCAATAGCTGGAGCGTGATTCTCTCAATGCTGGTGATTTTTCTGTTTGCACTTTTTGGATTCGAAGAGCTGCTTCGAAAAGTGTTTTCGATGGTGGTGCAACGGTTTCGGAAAGAAGAAGAAACCCCGCTTGAAGAGAAACTCCTGCAAGAACCGCTTGTAGATCCCAGCCATGTCGCCGCTGAGAATGTCCAGACCCTACAGAATGAGCAGGTTGTAAGGAATGTCTTGCAGCTGCCCAACGAAAGATTCGAAAGCGAGAGCGAGCAATCTGAAGGCGATGAAATTCCTCAAGAGGAGTGGTCCCGCTGGAGCAGGTTGAAAATGGAGGTACAGAATGAGGCCTCTCAACGGAAATGGCGCCAGTTCTGTCAAGAGCTGGAGTTGAGCTCGAGCGGAATGGATCGAAGCACCAGAGCGATCCTGAGCGAAGAAAGTGTGACAAGCACAAGGTGGAAAAAGTTCACTTCCATCTTTCTGGTGTCCACCACCACTGGTTTTGAAGATGAACAAATTCGACAATGGCACCGCATGTGGAATGACAATTTGATGTTCCTCGGAAGTGTCAACAAAAGACTCCAACAAGAAAGGGCAAAACTGCTGGACATGGAAGACTCCGAGAAAGTCCGTGAGAAGTACCAGAATGGTTTGCTGACGGATCGTTCTTCGCAAACGCCAATCTCTTATGACTACCATGCTACTTGTCTGCGAGCTCGTCAGTTGCCAGCAGCTCAGCATGGGGCATGGTTGCAAGCCAACGAACTCGGCTTGCGATCGTAAAGAAGGGCCGCTTTTGAATGTTTTTCCTCAAGGGCAAGAAAGATTGCCCGTGTTGATTTGCGAATGCATATCATGTGAAGTCGATTCATTTTTCCATCGGCCGACGTCAATCGGAGTTGTCAGTTAGCGAATAGTGCAGTCACTCCGTTGTTGAGGGCCCTTGAGCATATCGGCGCGACACCGCCTGAAAAAGGCGTTTTTTTCCCGGACGCGATTCGACCTCGCGGTTTGATACTCGTTGAAGACTTCGTGAGCTTTGACATCAAGTTGAGAGGTGGGGCTTTGAAGTCCCGTATTTGAGACACGCCCTACAGTTTTTTTGTGGAGATGCCGTCGCTTCACTTTGGGCTACTAATCTGAAGTATGACGCTTTAAATGGCATCGACCTTCCTTCGATGCCTGGCACATTTCAGGTCAACTTCTTCGAGACCAACGGGGCCTTGCATCCATGCCAGGGACGGCGGTGAGTCAGGCGGAGAGGTTCGTCACGCTCTTCCCCTATGAGCTGGAAGAGATGACCCTCCCGGAGGAAAAGGTGGGCCCCGTTCTTGTGGGATTGGGGGGCATTCTCCACGGCTTAGTTGGTGGGTTGGTTTCTTGGAGCTTTTGAAATGCCTGTTTGAGGGGACAAAGTTCCATAGTTCGATTGCTTTGCCAATCCAACCTCCCTGGCTGAGAGCAGAAAAGGCAACATGAAACATTTGGAGACATATCATTCTTGGAGCTAAACAGCCCAGGATACAGGATTCGCAGGTCACCTGGTGTGGAGCCACTGTGGAGCCATGTGATTCAAAAAGACATTCCCTTTGCCCAGATGGCAACTGCCCATGCTGATAAGTACCCTTGGCAAGGGAGCTTTGTGTAGGTGGAGGAGCGTCTTGGTGACGCGGGCGACAATGCGGAGCTCCCACCGAACTGTGTGCAGGCCGGAGAGTGGGGCATTTATATTGACAAAATTATATACATCAATGTGGGATTGAGGCGGCTAGGAGGTGAAAGGGTCAATCACAATATAGAATCGTTTAACGCTATATGAGTGTTATAGGATGCTATCCTGGACAGCGTCACCAGATTCATGCCACGAGAGCAAGCGCTCCCCTGTCAAATGCCATGGTGAGCTTGGCCAGAGGTTAATTGCTGATGGGTGAAGACGTTTTGCCAAGGTCACATGCCCTTGACGGGGCGTATGTATGCATATATATACATATTGAGTTACAGTCAGTAAACAATTACTACTATTTTTGAACAAGGCCTTTACTAACCATCATCAGCCACTGTTACAGGTATTAGGATAGATTCAATATATACACAAATTAAAGTGCCCCAACTGTAGACCACTATGGAACATGGAACTTGCACTATATCTTGAAATAAGAAAAGATGAATAACACACTCATAATACCGTAGACTAGGCATTTTCTAAATATCTTGAGCCGCTCACAAATCCTCACCGCCAGACCGAGTGACCAGGTGAACCAGTGGCTTTTGCGAGCCTTGCGTGTGGCCGGTGGCCAGGAGCGACTGGCGCGCCAGGTGCGGAGCACGCTGGGGCGGCTCACACGAGTGATGCGTGCAGAGACGTTGTTCACCATCATTCTTGAAGCTTGATTGAATTGGGAGGATGGAGGCGATCGAAGGAGGTGAGCTTCTCACGCTTTTGCTATTTGTTTTCTTGCTGTGCTGGTGTGAGTTGGCATAATGCGGGATCCTAACTGCTGGTGGACTTCTAGAAGAAAAGGCGTTATAAGCTT
>JAOBYK010669776.1:0-29101 GCA_025434845.1 Phenganax subtilis
TTTAATTGTACCTTTTAGAAGTAATTTTGACAGACTTTGAAAAACAGGCATTGTTAAGTGCAATACGTCACTTCTTACCACAACCAGTGATAACTGTTTCGTAGCCACTGTTTTGATATCATTTTTTTTTTGTAAACGAAATAAAAACAAAAATTGTCTACGGCAGTGCTTACTGACCTTAGTTAACCTTGCAGCTGTTGCACCAACGATCGGATCGAGTTTGAATACGTCCAGTATACCACTGGCCATTTCAACATACTTCGCTTTCTTGCCCAAGCTTCCTTTTGTTGCTACGGCCAATCCACTTGCCACGGACTAAAAAAATATAAAGCAGGCGTAAGTGAAGGCACTTCAGTAAATTTTAAATTCGTCGGATCTTTTTGTCCTTATCTTGAGCTTGTCACTAGGTTCATAGCCTGTAACAATTCACGAACTTTAAAAATGAAATGGCAGTCGTTGAGGAGTTTTGATTTTGTTAATATTTTATTATACTTCGCAATCACATCGACAACACAGAAGAGTGTGTTCAATATTTGCTTGTCGCATCGTTTTGTAGCTCAACGAAGATTGATCATTTAAACTCCTTATTTAAAGAACTACGATATTTTCTGTAACAGACGACTTAAGCTGCGTTAAAGCAGGGAAGACATTCAAGTGTTTAACTGGACATGCTCCCAAATGTTTTGCGGCAAGTTCATTAAGAGAGAAGACGGTAACAAAAGAAGTACAAAGAGCTCTCAACACCCCTGAGTATTCCACTTTGTCGAACAGCCACATATCAAAGATGGGACAATTTTAAGAAAAGGTCCATATATTAGACAAATTCTCGATAAAGTAGTTAGAATTGAAATAATTTGTTTGTATAATTGCAGTTACTTCAGAATTTTTGGATAGTTAATATATCTTTTTACTTTACCTTTCTTTATAGGAAAGATTAAAAACTATGAATGCATGTATGTAAAACACAGGTGGACGTAAGTAGTGGACTTTTTTACGACAATGAGTATGTAAGAGGCGGTGGAACTGGGTGGAACTGGGTGGAACTATAATTTACGACGCATTTCTCTGCAAATGCTGCGTAAACAGCCTCATTATGTTTGTCTTCGTGATGCTGCAGTTGCCGTTGACATAGAGTATGAATCACTACATACTATGTCTATGACTCAGTCAAACCGAACTAAAATTTCGCAACATATAGGAAGAGAGTTTTGTTCGTTGTTTCCATCGCGTTGCTAATGAAAGTGAACAAAAGCTACACGTTTCTGACAGTTCAATATAAGCATTATGGAAACCATGCAACAATTTGTGAGGTGGCCAGGCTTGTCTTATAAGTTGGTGTCACAATCGTGAAAGCGAACTTTCTGCATGTTCATCGACGTTGCTGAACGCTTTAATCTATGTTAGTTCTATTGTCTAAAGTCATTTGGTGGTAAAATGCCCTATCATTCAGAGCTGATTTTTTCTCATCTGTGAATAACGTCAATAGACAATCGTCAATCTCGTCGGCGAGCATGTAAAAGCAACGTTACAGTGCAATGATTAGCACCTGTTTAACTCGTCTACTGGTGACCCGTAGCTAATGCAATTGATTTAAGAAAACTGAATTTATAAAACCGCTCAAGACACTTTGCAACTGATATAAGAATGTCTTTCACGTGGTCAATGGACGGGGGCAATCGCCAAAAAGCAAACTGTTTCATTTTTTGGAGATGATTGAGCTAGAGTTGTGGGAAATTGCCGTTTAGCATTTTCTCATACACTGTAGAGTCACCAAGACATCATTTTCGAACTGAGTATATGCACAAGGAGCACTAACTTTGATAACAATTTAGTTTCCCCATAGACAGCAACGGATTACTCAATAGGCTGAGAAGGCTGAAGCCTACCGCCCCGTGTTTTCGAGAATCCCGTAATGTTTGGATATGGGACTTTGTTAAATATGATCCTCAGTTAATTTAGCAATGAAATGTAGTAAAAAAGTACCATGCACTACAATAAGCGTTACCGTGCTGTAGACCTAAATGAAAAATAATAACCCAGCTGGAGCAGAAAGTAGTTATATCTTTTAAGGGCAAAAAAATTTATGAAATATCCATTGTTCGGCGAATCAAGGCCCGGGAATTTGGCAGCCTACAAGCCCAGGCGGTAGTAATCTGCCACTGCCTGTAGAAATGCAATTACAGTATATACCACTCACTTTTGCTCCTAAGAAGATTTCCTCAACACCAAGGTATACAGTCCGATAAAAATGTAAGAGGTTGATAGGTGTCTCAAATTTTTTTGATGCCTCATAATGCAGGTTTCGTCTTTTCTCTTGAGCATCTAAAATTTCCTGCTGGGCATGTAGAGTTTTTACATCGCTTTGCAACGACCTCATCTCTTCTCGAATACGATCGCGTTCTCTGTTAAAAATAATATAAACAAATCATGTTTGACTAACGTAATGGCATAATATTTCGAGCTGTGGAACTCGTGCTAGACAGATTTCATGCCCAAGTAAAAATGTGTTATTTTCTCAGCCCACTTACTAGATCAATTTGACCAAATTCCTAAGGTGAATTAACTGGAATCCATTGTAATTTTTCACTACGGTCAGCATGAAACCAAAACAAAGTTCTCAAATTCATGGTAACCAGGTAAAATATTCTTCATCATTGTTGCATGGGCTTGGCAAAATGAATTGAACATGCGCTAAATGCACCTTTATCCTTATAGACAAAATTTCAAAAAATTTTGAACTAGCAAAATCTTTTTCCACAGCCTGAAAGAGCATCCTGAATTTAGTAAAACTGCCAAGTTTGGAAGCGAAATGTAAAATAAGGAAAATAAAGCCGTGCAAAGTTGGCAAATTTTGTATGTTTTTCTATATTACGCGCGGGAAATTAATACCCCGTTCGTGAATTTGGGTATCCATTTCCCGCGCGTAGTAGAAAAATTTACAAAATTTGCCAACTTTGCACGGCTATATTTTCCTTATTTTACAACATTTCCCTTCCAAACCTGGCAGTTTTACTAAATTCAGGATGCTCTTTCAGGCTGTGGAAAAAGATTTTGCTAGTTCAAATTTTTTTGAAATTTGGTCTACAAGGTTAAAGGTCCATTGGAGTGCCGAAATGGGTCTTGAATGGTCTGGAATTACTACTTCTTGTTAATTTAGCTACGTCGAAGTCATTTTGTCAATGTACAGTATTGCAACTGAGTGAGACCTCCAATCTAACATCATTTTCAAGGCTACGTTATAGAAACAAAGTAATTTATCTTGAGTTAAAAGTATCAACAGTACTTGGCAGACTTTTCCTCAGATAGCTGAACTTTCATTTGTGCAATCTTTTCATAATATTCACGATCCCGAGCAAGCATATTTTCTCGTTGTTGTTTTAATCCGGCTAACTCCTCTTGGACTCTCACCAAATCCTCTTTGAACTGAACTCTTAGTTCATTTAAATCATCAACAAGGATGCGCTTACGTGCTTCTTCCGCCTAAATATAAATCGCAAAATAGAACATCGTAGAAAGAATGCAGTAAAATAGGAAAATACCTATGCATTTACGTGTTAGAAAAACATCAATTTATTTACACAAAGAAGTTTAAAATATCAAACGGACAACAAAGCTCAGTTTTGGTGAAAATCTTCCATCAGTACGTGCAACGCAGGTCAATCCTTTAAGGCCAGTTCATACCGGCGATTTTTATTGCGATTTTTCTCCTTTTAGAGTAAGTGATCGAGTAGGTTGAGTGTCGAGTGCATTAGCAAAATTGTTGGACCAAGTATACTCGCCAGTTATTCACTTTAACACATCGTTCAACACGAGAAAAATCGCATCGAAAATCGCCCGAGTGAACTGGCCTTTATATGTTCAAACGAGCACGATCTGCTTGCACAGGCAAAATTGCTGCAGTACAAAATAATGGCCTTTATTCTGCTGACTGCCCAATGGTTGCAAACAGATAAAATGAAATTCTATTGCTGTGGTTAAACTTAGAAACTTCCTTCCGCCTTATGCCGGGAAAACGATTTAAGTCAGCCGAGTAAGTCGCTTGCACCAGTTTTGCAATAGTGCAATTTGAATACAATGACAGAGAACGAAAACATAACAGCATGGAACTGCATAACAATTGCGTCAGGGAGCTCTGACTATGCTTCGGATTGAAGGGCTGTCGAACACCGAAGATGATTCTTAAAGCGTGCGGGGGGCATGCTTCCCCGGGGAAAAGTTTTAAATCTGAGATCTTTTAGAGCCTCAGAAAAGCAATTAAGGTTGTTAGTTGTGATAGTAGCGTTTCTTACAATTAATTGTTACAAAATCCATTGTAACGCTTTCGGCATAACTGTGGATAAAAGCGTATCTATAATTGGGAATCAATTTTCAAACTGAAGCAGATGCACGCATGTAGCTATGTTGATAACTTAGCGTTCTTGAAAAAACATATTGGACGGTTTTAACCACCCAGCCGTCCCTCAGCTCCCAACCCCTTGCCTCCGCGGTCTTTGGTTTCAACAAAACTAGACCAAGTACCTTCTCGTCCATGTTCTCGAAAAATATGTCGTAACTTCTCGGGTCGTTCGGGTCTAAAGCATATCCAGTAATTTGGGCGCTCAAACTTCTTAAAAATCCGGTTAGAATTACCTGAAATAATAAGAAAATTACTTATTACTAGATATTATCATAAATGCAGTTCCAGGAGAACTTTGCATCGACGTCTGGACACTCGTGAACAGCAAACTTTACACAAGAAACAAAGAGAAATATATTACTGAAGCACACCAAAATGAAGTAATGTGGGAGAACACTGTGTGTGCCGGCACCCAAACGTACTGCATCGACAGCATAGAAAGACAGGGAGCTAATATATTAATATTAGAAAAAGTCAAGTTGATTGTCTGCAGCAAAAATTCCCTCTCTTATACTCTCTAAAATGAAGTTTTATCACCAATATAGTCTCACATTTTTGAGACGAGTTGCTGAATCATTTTCTACAAGACGTTAACATAAAAGTGATTGACATAAAATGGAATGTCCAAAAAGATAAAAAGAGAAGAAACTCTGGCAAGAAAAAATGACTGTACCGTTTGCCCTAGCGTTAAAACGTTAAGCTTAAACTCCCTAGAATGTATCCTACAACGCAAAAATTTATTTAATCACGCCACTGATCATTAAAGTAATTTTACAATGAAATCAGAAAGAGTGCGACTATGTAATCATCACTGACTATTCTTGAATAACTATTTATCAACATGTTATTACATGCCCAAGTTTGTTTGCTCTCAGTATTAAGGCCAGCTCACACGGGTGATGTTGCTGCTATGTTTCTCCTTTTAGTGAATGTGATGGAGTAGGTTGACTGGCTAGTGCATTAGCAAAATTGTTGGAAAAAGTATCTCACCAGTTATCCACTCTATCACATCGTTCATCACGAGAAAAATCGCAGCAAAAATCGCCCGTGTGAACTGGCCTTTAGGCAGATACGTGTGATATCTATAATTAAGCATTGAACTCTTTGGCCTTACTTGTGATTCCGCGGACCCAGTCAATTTGTGTTCAGACGTATCTTCAATTAAGTCTTGATAATGTTGAGCCAGTTTCTTTTCAACCTCTTTTTGGTTTTCTTTTTGACTCACTTTCCACATTTCCACACAATGGTTAACTTTCTCGTTTCGTTTCGAGTAAATTTCGTCAATGAACTCTTTAATGATTGTCATATTACAATTTTTGACGGCTTTAACCAGTTCATCTAGCTTGTATTTTGGTGGTTTGTAGCTCTTTTTGCCTTTGTCCTCCTTTACTACACCACCCAGCAATCTAAAGTGAAGAAATGTTGCACGGTACACCTTAGCGATTTCCACAACAGCGCAGTGCCATCAATGAGATAACTGCTGGTCATTAAAAGCTAATGAATCAGTTTGGAACTAAGATCAGTTCTTGATCAGGGGAACATGCAAGATGGCAATAAGCAATGGATTTTTTTTGCAAGACAATAAAAATATCAATCGGATTTACGGTAATTAAAGAAAATGCAATGCGTATTGTACAAATGGCACACGCAAAAAAACTACTTGACGTCTCTTCCGTTGTTGCCAGTGGCGGCGGAACAGGGGGGGCTAGGGGGGCTTTAGCCCCCCCAAAAGTGACAGTGGGGGGCTTAGCCCCCCCAGGTTACTTATGTGCTTATTGCGCATATCGTAAAGAGGTATTTTCAAAGTTTTGTTGCTTATAATTGGGCATTAATATGCTTTAATACCTCATTAATTCACAATGAATCGTGAAATTTGATCAAGCAAACTCTATGCATATTTGTGTTTTTGTAGATTTTGAACCATTTTTGAAAGGTAGAAAAAATCTCTACACCGTTGGCGGTTTGTGTTTCCACTTAGTCAAAAGAAGCTGAATTTAGCCCCCCCAATACAAAATACGTTCCGCCGCCCCTGGTTGTTGCTAATTACAAATATCGAGCTATAGTGCTAGAGAGGGGTGTAGCACTGAAGTGCACAAGAACAGCAACTCTGGGAGAAGAAAATATTCTCATTTCTACGTTTTAGTGATTTTCTGATTACATGATGAGTCAATGATAATTCAACGTGGAAATAAAATATTACGCTTTTCGTAATTCATGTGCTATTGTGTACGGGATGAAAATAATCAGTGGTTCCCGTGATTAGAAGACATAAGTATAGCACTGCACCTGACAACTTCTTGATGGTCTGTTTGTTGAGCAATATCCAGTGGAGTATTGCCTTCATTATTTCTGATGGTCTTGTTGATGTTGATATCTTGAATTAGATACTCCACCACGGCGGTGTTTCCCCGGCTGGCAGCAATACCCAAGGCATAGTTACCTACAATATGTATAACACGGTTATTCAAGCTTCTACAAAAATTTTTACTGGAATTGAAAATAACACTGCAACCGATAAAATATAGTGACATGCAATTCTCAAAATTTGAAAAACCTTGAGAAAAATGTATTGTCTGACTCACTTTTATAGCTAAATTCATGAATAACAAAGAGGCCAAATAGTTACAATCACAGCGCATTATTTTGGTCATATGTGTAATCTTGCAGTTCTTCATAAAGTTTTATGAACTGGCTTTGACATCACTAGAATGTTTTCTAATTACTATATATATTCCTTAGTTTCATACATTTATAACCTACTTATTCGTTTCACAAGTTACGTATAAAATTCTCGCGTGTCAGATCCGCACACGAGTTACCATCGCTCGTGCTATCCACTGCCCTTGTAAGTGCCTCGGCAGATCTGTCACTTGCATTTTAACCAGTAGTCGAAAAGGTTCAGTTGCATTCTAAGACCAGTTAGCGTGACTAATACTTCCTGCCGCTGTATTCTAGAGTAGAGCCTAGAATAAGCCCTCCGCACCGCTATTCTTTCATTGCTATTGAAACTTCCGCAAATCTCAGAGTTTGCAATAAAGGTGGTCAACGTTTAACTGAGGACAGAATAAGTTAAATAATGTCTTGTACTTTAGAAAAGAAATCTGTTTACTATGCTCGATAATTGCTAAAGTTTTACTGCGCAGTGGATACAGTACATTACCTTTTGCATCGGCTGAACTTGTAAGAACGCTGCCCCTGTTTTCTAAAAACTTCAAAAGTTCAACACTATGATAATTGATACACAGTGATATAGCGGTCTCCTTTGAGTTAGGATTACAGTATTCAATATTTGCGCCAAGTTGGAGAAGGAGTTCCAGTTTTCTCATGTCTCCTTCGACAACAGCAGCAAGAAATTGCTCGTCTACTGAACGCTGCATGTAGTTCTTCAATGGAAGGCTGTAGTTTAGATCTGAGATACAAAAATACCCATGTCAGATTTTTGGAAAAAAGATTGCAGAGGTCCATTTCAAACGTGTAACTTTGTATTTGCGGAACTAAAATCTTTGTTAAGGATTTTGATTCAACATAACGAGAAGTTGAGTTTCAAACAGAGCTAACGTACTATAGACGGTATTCAGGGAATGAAGACGTTCAATAATGTGTTTCACTGAGATGACTAATCATAATTTTTTGAGCACTTTGTCAACACCGCCGCCAATAGAAACGTGCATGTACAGCTAGCATGTATTTGCATATAATCACAAGAATTTATAGCTCAGAAAGTGCAAGAGGTTGAATATATATGTGTTCAGATTGAGTTTCACTGAATAGGATTTGAGCTTACATTACGTCTCATCGAAACCTTAACCGAATTCCACAAATATTGTTTCGCTGTCCTTGTATCCGGTTAACGTGTAGTAAGGACTCTTCTTTACTACATCATTTCGAACCTTATTTTGCTTCAAGGTACAATTTTTAGAAAGAGGTTTCAACTTACTTTCCAGATTTCCAATAGGGTCAGAAGAGGTATTTGATCGCACTAGTGACGCCCCACGAGATACTAAATAGTGTATCAACTGAAATTCCAAACAGAGAGTAACTTAGTGTCATTCACTAGTTTGGAATGCAGGAATTCATCGGCGATCCCTGACCTAGCATTCTTTTTGAGTTCAAAAATTTGAGCTATTGTATACAGTACCTTGGCATTTCCACAGCCCATTGCTGCTTTTAATGGAGTAATACCTTGGAAAGATTGGCTGTCTATGTGACCCCCTTGTAAATGATGCTTCTGCACCGCAGAAAGCTCACCACTTGCAGCAGCACTGAACAATATCTGAGTATTCAATGATTGTTTCAAAAATCGTGATATCTGGACAAAACCCTAACAAACAATGAAAATTAACTTCAAGCACGGTTGATAACTTCATGAGTATGCACAACAAAAGCTTTAGTGCATGAGAACTTGTACACTGCGAGCAAGCACAAAATAAACACGAATATACTAGATCTTCTTTGGTAAAAGGGTATAAAACTAGAAGTTTGGTCTTCGTCGCCATGCAGTGCAAAAAATACTAAAAGTGACTAATCAATAGTACATGCAAACGCATTCATGGAGGTTCTGAAGTAATGAAATGCAAAAGATTCTGTTTAATTTAAATACTAAAGCAGTAGTTTGTGAAAACTCTAACACGGATCTTGTGTGGTTAGATACAGTACTTTAGAAAGTAGTGCAGTGGTGTGCTTCTTTATTCCAAAGAAAATGAGCGAATAAAAGGCGCTATTCTTTCTGGACAATCTGACACGGTACAGCAGATTCAGGTTGAGCGTTTAACAGATTTGTTTGTGACGACTGTTGTGAGCGTTACAACTTTGCGTTTCTAGGGAGGTAGATTTGCGTTTCTATGATAGGTGTTTGTAGACGTTTAACGGAAGGTCGGAAATTTCAAAATATCCTTTGTTCGACAAAGTGAGCTTACATTTGACGTACACTGTTGCTTCTTTGGATTAATTGTGACAAATACGATCAAATTTTTGCGAAACGTTAGCTCCTTGGATAGCACAACACATTTATGTTGCCTCTGTAGGAGCGAAATGTATGTTTCTTTAGTAGGACGAAGAAAATTTTGCAAACTATCACATTTTACAACGGACTGTTGCGTGCCTAGAAATGCCTATCACTTTGCCTAGCAACGACGTGTTGCAACACCTACAACAACCGCCATAACAACTTCCGTTAAAAGCTCAGCCTGAATCGGCTGTAAAAATCAGTGAAAATATCCCTGATACTGCCGACTTCTTGTGTTTGAAAACTTTTGAATAACTTGATATGTTTAAGTATGAGCAGCCACAAAACAGCTGACGGAAGCAAATAATTGAACGACGCCAATATGGACTTAAACATTTTAGTACCTGTTGGAAAATATACAGTAGAATGGAGAAAAAAGACCTACAAACATTTTTTACTGTCTTAACATAATACTTGCAAGTTCGTGTTTTTTTTTCAATAAATAACGTGTGTGTACGTTTCCCAAACGCTAATTGCGATAATAGCTTAAGCGATTACAGCATTTTCTATTTTGCTTGGGTACAAATAGAAAAATCCTTACTGGCTTGAGCCACCTGTCAGAGATAATTGAAACTAAAAGCAGTCATTTATTAAAGGAGTATATTTGCATATCCTACAACAATAACACCGCACGGACCATAGTAACCAGCAAGCTTTAAATCAGGCTACGTATTTTAACATAAATTTCGAGGTAGTCATATATATATACGTCAGTCTGGGCCAGGTTGTATAAAAACGTGGTTAAAGTTAACTATAGTTAAGTGCGAATAACAACCAATCAGAATCGCCTATTCAAGATTTAACTACTTTTTAGCTACAAAATCGTAGTTAAGACGTAGTTAAAAGTTTTATACAACCGGCCCCAGGTCTTGTTGTTTGATTAATAATTCATGACAGCTGCATGTGATTAAAAAACAGAGCGCATTGCCTAACTGCTTATAAAAATGCGTCACTTAAAGCGTCGGGAGCGTTTTAAAATAATTTTACATATTATTACCTTAATTCGTGCAAGCTCAATCATTGAATATCCTTGATACTCGACTGAGCAGTCAGCCCCAGCTTTGACCAATAATTTCACTAATTCAAAATCTCCCATTTCGACCGCCTGATGCAAGTGTGTATCACCGTCTGATCTTGCAATTTCTGCCGCAGCACCGAGCAATAAAATCTGTTTTGCAGCTGCAGGATCCTTGTTAGACATTGCCAACTGTATGGTGTAGAATTTTTGTGTTAAAAAAGTCCATCAATGATTATAGGGCAGTGTTTGACTATATCTTAATGTATGTAACATAAACGTTTGACGTCTCATTTTAGCACTTTTTTTACTGTACTCGTCTTTAGATGCCATCAACAGTAATTTTCGATAACCTTATACAAAGACTTACGTGCAAACTGTGAGTCATCTTGGCGCGTATCCACGCATGTAATTTTCTAAAGCCTTTTTTTTCAGCTAATACTAACAAAGTCTGATTATTTTGGTCGACTGCTCGCAGCGTTGGTAAGTTTTTGGGACAATGATAACAGAGATACGCCATGATGTCTGGATTGTCTTGCGTTGATGCTAGAAGACCAGGTAAACCTGCAGAAAACAAAGAATTAGGGAAAAAATACTTCCTACCAAGATTTCCCACTTATAGCTGGCATCCCGCTCACATGTGTATTTTGCCATGTATTTGAAGTGTTCGAGAAGTCTATAATTTGTGGCTATTGTAGCGAGTAGCCCCTGCTACAGGTAAGATAAACGGGACACTTCAGTTACCGCTTCCTAATACTAATGTCAACCGTTTAGTAGTAGGAAGCGGTGCAGCTTCGCAAAACGGAAAAGCTCAGCTAGCGTAGACAACTTGTTAACATAGCTCCGTTGAAATTTGAAGTTTTGTAAAACCTTTTCGCTAGCTTTTATTTGCAATACTTGTTTTACTCTGAGATCAGCGTTTCAAAAGTAAGTGGAAGTGTGCACTAAAATATAAGATATTATCCAAGGTCCTCCAGCTCCGCCCACGTCGTCATGTTTCGCATTTCTTTGACGTGTCGCTTCGCTACTAGGTCAGGCTCGGTCTTTACAGGCCAAGCGTTGATTTTTCCTTCGTTTATATAATTATACACGAAAGTATGAAAAAACATACACGCTATTTTGAAGGGCCTACGAGCGTGACTAACTAAACTCAAACGGAAAGGGGTTGAGGTATATCGCTCAAAATATTTTTCGTGGCCCAAATTTTAACAATGATTTGATCATTAAATGAAAAGTTATTGGAAGAAACTGATATTAAAGAAACTTGAAGAAACTATTGACCTGATATTAACGAACAATAAGTTGATTTCAATGTCTGCACCAAAAAAGCAGATGTAAATCTCCTGAAAAAAATGCGCTTCCCAAATTTTTAAAAACGATGCCCACCGGTGGGTACGCCAATTACACTATTTCTTATTTTACACTTACCAAGTGGCCGTTCAGGTGCACACCAGTCTAAAGGTGCACCACATTCGTGTAAAGTTTGAACTCGTTCAAGATTTTCGAGTTGCACAGCATTCCAGATCTGTTCATTCAGCTTTGAAGTCAAGAACTGCACTACATCTTGATATGAATTTCTGCCAATCATCTGCATTTGCCTTTTCTGTTCAATCGGACTAAGTACTTCTTGTTGTAGCTTTGCAAGTCGTTCTTTCGCATACTCAAGGGGCCTTTTCATTTTGTTGTCATAGAAACGAATATCTGCTCCTTCTGCAACAGCCTCTTTCACCTGAGCATCATAAAGAATAGACTATAGATTTAGAGAACAATGACATCAAGCGGTTGCATAATATGCAATTATCAGCCCTTTACAGCTATAGGAATCGAGCCTGACACATGCAGTGGGAGCTAAACGCATGCTCTAATCACTAAGCTGTAAAGTGGAATGTCGTATAGGTAAATAGAGTTTGGTAATGCATGTTCAAAATGACTACAAATCGCAATTTTAATTGTATTTGTATAGAATTGACGGTGAAGGCACTTAGTTGCAGGGATACATTTTAATCTAAAAATCTCTTATAACCTTCATCGGCATACTTGTTAAGATATCAAGGTATATTCCTGCTGTAAATAGCGTTTGCGAGTAGGCTACCTGAAAATTTTTGTTACCATCATTGTGCATTAAAACAAAACAAATTTTAACATATTTCAAAAATTTCGTGATGCAGGTTTGATAAGACTAAGAATATCGCTACAAATACTACAAATACTACAAATTACTACGTAAAAGCAAAAACTGAGTAGGTTTATTGAACCTGGGGATTTGTGATTTGGAGACTGCTTTTTGGTCAATTTTTACCAGCTAGCCACAAGTGCGTATTTTAATTTCTTTTTACGGGCAATAAAGATTAAGAGCTATAAAGTTAATTCATGCACGTGTATACTCTGCAGGGCAATCCTTTTAAGCTGGCAGTACTCCATTAGGTGGCCAAAGAAACCAAAAACTGTACGGTTGAAAATAGTTTGCATGATATGAAATGGGCAAATTGCAAAAAAGGTGAAGATTAAAGTCTATTCCTGGCAAAAATACCAGGTACATTACTTCCACAACTGCATGCTATAACTTGTGCGTGTATGGATCTTGGCTCTTCCTGCATAACGTCTCTATACAAATGAAATACTACTTCAAATGCCGAATGATTTCGCTGATCATAGAATCTCCTTATTTTGACGTAGCAGGCTGAACTCAGCACACCCTAACCAAGTAAAGCAGGCATGCAGGAGCATCAACGATCTCCTAGCTGCCAAATCATAATTTATATGATAAAAAATAAAAAAAATCCTCAATAACAGGGACAGCTCCGGCTCAAAATCCGACTGTGTGAAAGAAGAAGAGTAATCGCACGAAGCACCACCCTGGTTGGCGCCGAGTGGGAGAAATTTTAAAAATTAGGTGCTTCCAGATGCTCTGAAATCGCATTTTTCGAGTGATAGAAGGTCGGAAGCCTCATTCAGGCCATTTGAGAGCTCGCTTAAACTAGTAATTTCTTTTTTAAAGTACGGCAGTAATAATATTAACTAAGGCAAAATACGAATTTGTATATCATATTACCACAAAGCCTGATACTTTACATATTAAGGGCAAATCTCGATTCACATAGCAAATTTAATTATCATACGCACAAAACACCTATTCTTGCTGAATAGAGAATAAAACAGAAGTATAAACCTCACAGGGATACGTTGGGCACATCTTTCCAGCTGTATCCTAGGAAACTGCAGTTTCGAAAACGTCCACAGCGAAACACGCACTGATTTTCCTTTGTCTGTGAGCTGTGCCATCTCACATCTATCTTCGCAATCATTTCTTAGCACGTAGACATCGGTAGAGACATGTATGTTAGCGTGAACAGTTACGCGATCAAATACTACTTTTATTTGAACCAAAGCATTCGTGTTCAAGTCTAGTATTTATCTATGGTTTAACTTGTTTATCTTCGTCTCTACGATCGTAGTCCTCGTAGAACGTTTGTCTCACGTCTCATGCACGACCGTGCCCGCGAGAGTTGACCGAGTGTTTTGCATATGCGCCAGCAGTCATGATACGGTCTTTGACACGGTCAGAAACCGTTTTGTTTCCCAACATAGTAACATTCCTATCATTTTTAACACGGTCAGTGCAAGAGAACAAGGTTCAAAATTGTATCTAACCAATCAGGTAGCAGGATTGTGACCCTCTAACACTGTTCTTGATACGGCCTGATACGGTTGCGCAATATTTGTTGTCCAACCACCAAAACCGTCTCGTAAACTTTTCGTTAGTAGTCAACTATATTACAACATATTGCGGAAGTTTCCCACCTACACTATGCGAGCTTTCCCACGCAGGCGCCACATGTTTATTTATCAGTGATTTAAATCACGTAGAAACGATGAAGGTTTATGGAGATTTTAGTCAATTTTACGTACATGTTCCAGGATGATAAATAATTGTTTATCATTTACTTCAAGAAATACAGAAATGAATTATACCAATAGCAAATTAACCAAAACAAATATATATTTTTTGGGAAAACCTTACCGTATAAGCTGCAACGTTCATACGGTCTGCATCCGCCAGTACGCAATTTGAATAAATTTTAATTACCTGAACAGGTCTTCCACTTTTAGCTGCGTCCATCAACTTTTTATTTATTTTCTCGTTCCCTTGTAAAATCATCTGCACTTTTTGAGGTGGGCTGGGGTCGAAGCTTATAGGAGGACGAAAGAAAGAAGATGGCGGCGCAGAACGTTTTTCAGATTTTGGTTCTTCCCAGTCGGGTAAAGCAGTCGAGAAGTCGAGATGCTCAAACAAATACACAATGTTCTTGTTCGTCGACTCCAAAGCTTTTTGAGAGATGGAAACGCCAGCTTGCATGTGGTACGGGTTTGCTCCCGCGTGCAGAAGTACTTGAACTAAGGGTAAGTTGCTTGCTTTGACTGCAAGAAGTAATGGAGTATTCCCATTTATGTCTTCAATGTTAACCGAGGCACCTTCCGAAAGTAGGCAAAGTAGAACATCCTTTGCACCTTTAAACAAGTTAAATGAATCATATAAGTTGGGCTGAAATTTTAGTAACGCGTAAACATGTAATATATAGTGTTGGTCCTAATTAAACAATAACTTGAAATATATAATAGAAAGAATAAGTAAAAATCAATTCATGGTGGATTCAAGGCGTGCTTTTAATCACGTTATGCATGCCTATGCGATCGTTTGAGCGCCAAATTATGCGCAAAACTTGTAAAAAACAACGTGTCTGAGACATTGAAGTAAAAATATCTGGAACGATAACTCAGGGGGGAAAATTGAAGCCGGTTTTTTTAGGTAGAGCCAGTCCTTCTTAATATTTTTATTTCAAAAATGCGCTTTTTAATCAGAAAATCTTGCCTTAAAATAGCAGTTTTGCTACCAAACTTAATTTATAGCAGTAGTACGATAATCAAGTTTAAAATTCGAAAACTATACTGAGCACAAAATGAAGAAAAATTAGCTACCAAAAAACATGACCAAATAAACATGAACCAAAAAAACCGGGCGTTTTTGGCTACTTTCTCTGAGTTTTTGAAAGTTCAAGACAAAACCAAGACTTTGAACCTCAAGAATTGTTTAAACCCTACTAAAATACATCGGTATGCGAAATTTCAAGAAGGTTGGACGTTTTAGAGTCGAAAAAAATGCGTTTGAAAATTTGCAGCAACAATGTTTATACAACACAATACATTTTCTTGCTACAATCGCGGTCGCTTACGCTAGATTTGAAGTTTTCATGGAAAGTTTTTCAAAGGCTGCATTTTAAAGAGAAAAGTTTAAAATTGAAGTACTTCTCGCTTACAAAAAGGGTGAGCCTTATAGGAGTGTTGTTTGTGGAAGCAGGAGTGATAAAGAAATATGGAAAACCGGCGAGAAAAACATAGAGCAGACAATGGAGCAAATAATCTACCATAATGTACTACATCAGAAATCAACAAAAAATCAAGAAATAACATTCTACTTCCTCATACAGCTACACACAGTGCATACATAGTCTAACGATTAACAACTGCAATACAATAAAGTAAACTTTAAGGTTCCCTTAGAAGAAAAAAAGACATTCTTAACAATTGGAAGCGAGGAAGCCAGTCTGTCTGAAAAATGTTCCGTTTAAAATAGCATTGATTGTAGTCATTTTCACACCTTTTCGACTTCCTCTCACTCTTATAAGTGCAAGACCATTCCTAGCTCATTAGAAATACATAAAGCATCCCGAAAACGACGGAAAAAGGACAAAAATTGAGCAGTTTTGCATCGAAAACTGTTACGAGCCCAACTGCGCTGCTTTTCATTTCCCAGGGGGGAGTGAAAATTTTCAGACAAAAGCTGGCTTCAACCAATCATATGGCTTCAGCATATAGGAGTTATCATTCCAGATATATTTACTTCAATGGTCTGAGAGTTTTACTGATGTAATTTACCCTAACCGTTACAATTCGGTATTTTTTTAATAAATAAATAATAATAATAATCATACATTGTACTTAAAACACGTGTTTTGATTGGCTAATAGCCAACTATTAATTATAGCAACTCGTAACCTGCAAATAATTAAATTATCTGCATGCAGATAATTCAATTATCTGTAGGTTGAACCCGCGATTGGCAATACTGCGGATTGTTTTCATGCAAAAACAATTGAAAATTAAAAACAAAAAAATACATTACGCAATGTTTTTTTCCTGCAATGTATAATAAAACAATTATTGGATGAGGTTTTTGTGATATGCAGAATTATCAAGGTCAAGGTAAGTGTTATAAATATGGCGTCACCAAAGTGAATAGCAATTATTACGGCCAGAAGCAAACGAAATGCAATTAGTTTGAAACTAATGTTTCGACCCGATAGCCTTGCTTGAATTTGGTGAAAACCAAGCAATTACCATCTGCATTCATTTGCATCTTACCGTATTAAGTACTACAGGTACTGATGAGTTTGTTTGTGAAGCAATGCAGAGTGTATTTTGTACCTGCAATTCATTCTTATCAAAACTATTATTTCGTACTGAATTGTATAAATGTGTGCATGTCAACGCGTTTGTCGGGGTGATATGTACACAACTCCTGTTTCAATCGGATAATTACGGGGTTCGGCAACGCAAACTTAGCCTTAACTCAGCAGAGCAACACTACATTTCACCAAACACTTTTCAACAACGTACATACTTAAACGTTCGAATGATTACGTAATCATGACACAACTAAACGCTCCATCAGAATTCGCAATACCAACAATATCACATCAAATCCTCGGCCCTATTTTGCTACATTTGTTGCTAAAACAATCATTAATGAATTCATTATAAAAACCAATATATGTTCCATAAAGGTCTTGGCTCGTTCAAGATATTTTTTGGCTTCGGTCTTATCAGTTTAGAAGAAATGAAATGCAAAAAACAACAAGTATTGCTATATAAACCTTACCTGCTTGAACTGCTATTGAAATAGCTGACTTTCCATCTTCACATCTCACATTGACATTGGCCTGTGAATCGCACAAAAGTTTTGCGACTTCAATGTTGTTCTTATGCGCAGCAAGAAATAGTGTTGTCCAACCTGTAAAAACAAGCCATGTATAGTCCACGCATTTCAGCAGTTAGTATTGTATTTATATTGCTCGGTACCTTCAAATCCTTCTAGTCTACAGGGCTCGTCAACATATGCACCACAGTTTTCCAACATCTCCTTAATTTCTGTCAGATTTCCCTCGTCAACCACTTGCCACAGAAGTTTTCCCAGTTCCTCTTTAATAAGGTGTACTGAATTTGGGAAACCATGTGCTATAAAAAAAAATGAAAATCTCTGTGGATTAACTATACATCACAAAACTTGAACAAAAAACTTAAAAAGAACATGTACGCCTTTGCAGAGCGTACCATATATATAGGACGCGTGAAAAATATACGCTTTATGGAATTGGATATCAAATGTCACGTGTTGACTCAAATTATGAGGTGCAAATAAATATGCTAGTTCTAAACCAGTCATCTTCAAAGAAATTTTCTATATTCAAAATGTTGTCTAGTATACGCACTATCAATGTTCAGAGGTGACATAAGTGAGTTTAGATTATGTATGCCTGCAAGCCAGAGGCACCGAAAGCAACCCCTTTAACGGCCGGGGCAGCCATTTTAAAAGGGCACGTTTTTTGTGTCATCCAGTTTCTTATGTGACATAGTGCTTGTTAATTGTTTATGAATTTTTTTAAATATTATTAGATATACTTGCAGCTTAATACTTTTTTTGATCGATTTGGTTACATTTTCCAATTATCTTTTATAAAAGTCCCTGTTCAAGAATATTCTCGAGGATATAATTAATCATCAAAAAACCTTTAGGCCACGTATAGTCTGTTTGCTGTATTTTGATTTGCCCAAAAAGTCCGTAAATAGGTGAATATGACAATAAAAGAGTTAATATGTTAGAAATTCAATAAATAATTATTTGTATTACCGTGAGAATACTGTAGACGAAGTTCAGTCTTGCACCATATTGACAATGGCGTAACGCTATACGTATATTAATTTATTAGTAGAGTATTTGGAAAGAATGGCAACTCTTTTGACGATATACATTACCATAATAACTTCGCACACATTGTTTTATGTGAAAACAACAAGAAAACCACGAATTAAATATCAAAAAACAAACATTGATACCCAAAAAACAATATTCCAACAAAAAACATTAAAAAAAAACAATCAGTAAAGCGGTAAAATTTGGCAAAACTTTTCACTATTTGCTAAAAAATTTTCGTGAAACGATGCAGGATAGCTTCTCTGGCTTGAGGAACAACTCTGATTGGTCAAAAAATAAACAAACTTACCCAGACTTGCCCCAATCCGGGGGGAGAGTTGAAAGATCAATAACAGGTCAAAAAAGCCACGAAGATACGAAAAAGTACAAAAGTTCATGCTCATCTACCAGAAAATAAGTGTTATTGGCTTGCTCTTCTCTCATGTTAGTGCTTGATGTCATTTTAAAATCTTTTTATATACTTTTAAAATGCAAATATGCACAAATTTTGACCTGATATTGATCCTGTATTTATCTTTCAACTCTCCCCTGGATTCAGGCAAGCCTGGGCAAATTTGTTTATTTCTTCGACCCTTCAGATTTGTTCCTTAAACCAGAGAAGCCATTCCGCATCGTTTCACGAAATTTTTCAGCAAATAGTGAAAAGTTTAGCTAAATTTTACCGCTCTGTTGGTTGTTGTTTTAAATATTTTTGTTGGAATATTGTTTTTGAGTATCAATGTTTGTTTTTTGATATTTAAATCGTGTTTTTCTAGTTGTTTTCACAAAAAACAATGTGTGTGAAGTTATTATGTTAATGTATATCATCAAAAGAATTGCCATCCTTTCCAAATACTATACTAACAATATACGTATAGTGTTACGTCAATGTCAATAGGGTGCAAGGCTGAACTTCGTCTACAGCATTTTGACGGTAATAAAAAGAATTTTTTATTGAATTTCTAACAAATTAAATCATTTATTGTCATTTTCCCATATTTACGGACTTTATTGGGCTTCCTATGGAAGAAGCAGACGATGACTCAGCGCAGCTTCTTGTGCTCTGTGACGTAGCTAATATCTAGATTCTAGATAATTCATTGTGATTGGCCGCCAGATAATACAGGCGTTTCATTGGTTGAACGATGTTAATTAATGTCTTTATTTCAATAGTATCTAGATAAATTATAATACTTGATTTGCTTGAGAAGTATTCTTCGTTCCTCTAGCTTTTTCAAGCGGCTAGAATGCGCAGACAAAAGCGCTCACTCTTTTCGTCTGGTTGGTACTGTTCAAAGTGTGTAAAGAGGCCACAGCTGCCCTCGTACTGCCCCCTGCACTACAAGGGTAACGGGGGAAGCTGCCCCTGTGGCTCTGGCGCTCTTGCTGCAAGCATCAAACATGCAAAATATATAGCCCGTGTATCAGTGTTTATAAACAGCTAAACATTAGGAAGAGAAAAATTGAAAACAGAATTTGGTAAAAAATGAATTGTCGATCGTTTAGACAGTGTATTTCCACTTGGTGAATCAGGAGAGTCAGGGACGTAGGCACAGGGGGAGGGTAGGCACGTGCCCCCCCCCCCAAACATGTTAAAATGGATGAAAAGTGCCCTTTTCATTTACCAGTATTTGCCAAAAAATCTGCAAGCATTGATATATTGACCGTGTGTTAGTTGCACATGACGAAAATGAGTTTTATGTAATGCAAAAGTGCTTGAAAACGGTCATTTCCGGCGATCTACAGCCTTAATATTCTCGCTCTGCGCCAACCATGGTGGCCCTCGGGAGCATCGGGCCCCACCAATCCTAGCCAGTTTCCTACGCTCCAGAGGAGAGCATATGAAACAAGCAACGAAGCGTGTGCAGCAATAATCTTTCTCCGTATGTGTTTTCCTGTATGAGAACAATTCATGAGAAACTCCTTTACTGAAGCTTTAAATAGAAAAGACTATATTTTGATTTCTACCTTCAGCATATTGCAGTAACATGTTTTTTCCTCGCTTGATGTTGACTCCTGTGTCAAACAAACATTTCAACGTCTCAGCGTCTCTGTAAACAAGTGCCATCTCTACTGGTCCAATGCCTTGTTTATTCAGAATGTTTGGATCTGCGTGGTAATTTTTCACAAGATCAGTAAGCACCGCTGTTGAACATTTATTTTGAACTGCCAAAGAGAGAATACTGTTGCCCTGGGTATCCACGCTGTTCACCTATAGTAGTACAGAACCAAAGAGTCAGAACCGGTCAAACAGTGGCAATGAATTTGAAATCTGGAAAACACATGGCAGTTAAAGGACTCAATCAATTATATGTCTTCCACTAACCCGAATTTCTATCTTCTAAGAACAAAATTTTTTGCTAGTCTACATGAAATAAATAGCTCTTTCGGACTATTTAGTTCAGAACACCTATTTTTATATATTCTATCCATGACAGATCAATTGATTATGAAACTAGAGGGGAAATATTGCTTTCACATTCTAGTATCTTTTGATAACTTAAACTGTACTGTCATATAACTCCATATATGTATCGATAATTTAAATAGGGTAGATCTCTATTGTTAGATTCTTATACACATGGACTTCGAACTTATGTTTTGTTTATTTAGCTGTAGTATCCAATCACATTGCACATATTATACTAGCATATTATGTAATCATATCTTATGCAATAAATTAGTTGATCCATTAGTGGCGTAGTTGTTACATTAGCTACTTATGTAAATTTGTCACCTTTTATACCAATTCTAGAAATTTTGTAGTGATTTCATTGAATAAAATTAATTTAAATATTATACACTATACTACAAAGCTCAAGAAAGTGCTGGAACGCGATCTCATCCCTTAGAAATAATGCGAACTGTTTTCCACTACGCAAATTTTTTCGAGCGAAAACTAAATCCAGCAAAGTGATTCGCCAACAAAATACTTTGGCGCAAAAATCTCGAAAGCGAGCCAATCATGTTGCCAGATTTATTTTTCGCGCGAAGAAATTTGCGTTGTGGAAAACGGGCCTTAAGCCCGTTTTCCACTACGCGAATTTTTTTTTCGAGTGAAAAATAAATGCAGCAACGTGATTCGCTAGCAAAATAATTTGCCGCGAAAAAGTCGAAAATAAGCCAATCACGTTGCCAGATTTCTTCTTCGTGCGAACAAATTCGCGTAGTGGAGAACGGGCTTCAAAGCGGTTTAAAAGACAACGCAGACGTCCCAATTAAGAAATTTTTCCCGAGTTTTTGCTTTCGGGTGAAAGAATATATCACACAGTTCTTTAGCACGGATAATTTATAAAGTTCAAATTACACTTAAAAGGATTCGAGTTCCGTGTAAAATGCAGGGTGATGTCAAAACGGAGTCATAATTTGAAAAGTCGCTCTGTGGTTTTGTTAATGTCATTAAAATGCACCGCGAACAACAACACATGAAATTGGTATTGCAACACATGCAAAATTCATGACGTGTGAAACACGAAAAATCTCGAAATTAATTGCATAATTTTGATGTAGGAAGTCCTTCATAAGGGCATTTACAATGTCAGTGGTGGAAAAGTACGATTTTGACAGAAGAAGTTAATAGACGAGTACTTCACCATTTGGTATTAAAACTTAAAACAAATTCATCATTCAGAAGCTAGAGAGGTTTTCTTCTTGCCATGTGAAACGCAAATAGTTTACGATTTTGCTTTAGCTGATGTGAATATAGAAAATTATAACTTTACAAGCATAGAATGCGTACGTTTTATTCTACGCAATTAAAAAACCATTTGATTTATTTGATGCAAGTTGGTTTGAATTTATTTAAATCATCCCCTAGATAATGTTCCGAAGTATTTCAGTGGCGTAGCTATGGCATGCAGCCCTGGCATTCAAACAAGCCCGGTGTTATTTCGTCGACGTTTTCTGTAACATCAGGCGTTGTGGATTGGCTAACAAGCTTCCTTATAGCGTTCCATTATTTTGCCGATAATGGGCTGACCCGTCCATAACGGAATACAAACATAAAACAAAGGTTAACTAAGAAACAGAAAAAAACAACTTTTGATGGTGTGAAAGGCGAAAGAGAACAATTAAAGTGATAAAGAAAGACAAGTAGCAGGAGGAAAAACACTCCGCAAGCGAATTTTACAATACGTAACATAATCTTTGTTTTTCTGTTGACTCGCATGCCAAGAGTCCAAGTTAGTTGTAATATGTAGTTCTGTGCATTTAAGTGAAAGTACAAACTGTTATATAATAAACGTTTTGTAAACTCGCTTATTTGGTTTTTACTTAGAAATAGCAGACCTCCGTCCTTTGGACACACCTCGCCATGCGGCCTTGCATGGTTTATGCAAAAAAGACCTTGGTCTGATAATTCTGTGTATAAGAATCTTGCACTTGGTTAATAAGAAGTTTAAACTTTCTGAAAGTTAGCATTGCAGAATCAAATGCCATCGCTACGGCGTACTTGTACAACTGCTAATACATGAGTTAAGCGCAGCATCGATCAAGTGCAATGCAAAAAAAAAAACAATAAAAAGCTTCTACATAAAGTCAATTCATTAAGAAATAAGAAACTTTCTAGACCCTAAAAATGGCTAAAACAAGCTTTGCTGCCGTATGTATTAAATATTTTATGTATAAACAAAGACAATAAATCACCTGGACTCCTTTGTCTAGATAGTCACCGATCACTTCTGGTTCCAGACTTGCCCCATTTTTCTTTATTTCTTCTCTTAATTTTTTTGCCATGCCGACTTTATCTAACGTAGCTGTCAGTCGCACGTCGTTGGCACACATGTCGCGTGCAGTTTTGTTTTGAGCATTCTTTTGAGAAATGTCAGCACCGTTGCTTAACAATAGGTTGACAACATCGACGCGTTTCTTTGCAACCGCTGCCATCAATGCTGTGTGACCATCAGCTCGCATAAACTTAAGATCAATTACATCATTGCCAAGTTGGATTAAGACCTTGACTCGGGGTAGATTGCCGTTTTCGGACTCTCTGACTAACACACCGTTGATGTGAGTTTTAATTGCCTCGGCACTCTTCGCGTTGTTTTTACGTTTCGCTTCAGCCAACAGGTAGCTAACGTTGGTACTTCCATCAGGTTGTATCACTTCTATATACTGTTCGTTCATGTGATTACCGCTCAGCAAAAGATTAACAATCTCAGCGTTGTCTTTAGCTGACGCAACTGCTTGGAAAATCACCTTGCCTTGTTGGTACATATCAGCGCCAGTCTGAGCCAGAGCTCGAACACGAGTTAGGTCTCCCGAGTTTACATCAGTTACAATCTATACAGTACAAGTATAACATAGTGTCTTACCCGATGGTTAATAAATAACATAAGATTCTGAAACAGCCAAGAACGCAAGCTTCCTAATTATGGAATGTAACAAGGCTGCTACATTCAGAAGTCTAGGCCGTCTGTCAAAGTCAGAGATGAATCCTGATGTGCTCCCGACTTTTGTTAATCAGTTTTCACTCAGGAAAATTATCCGCTGCATGGAAACAGACAGAAATGCACAATTTCTTTGCGTAAAGCACCAGTCACACAATCAGAAAGTTGTCTTTGACTATATATTAACGTACTCATGTGTGTACAAGGGAAACTGAAAGTAGTTCCCTTCACACGGAATCTTATTCTGATTCTAATCTTTCAGGAATTTCAAATGTGCATGTCTACGGCCGTAAAAGAACACTTGTTTCTTCCATATACCAGCAAGTAAATTCATCAAGGGATTTGTCAAGAAAAAATGTGGTCGTGTGCAAGAGAACTAAGTAACAAAAATCGCTCGGCTTCATGATGAGTGCCTATGACGAGTAAATTTTTTAAACGTCAAAAACATATCTAAAGTCATAATGAGCAAGATTTTTCTTTACAAGTTTCTACATTTTAGGAACAGGTTTTACGAATCTGCCTGACATGCAAAAGTTATTATGTTACGAAAAGTTTAAAAATTTTCCCTTACAATGTAGAATAACAGTATCTAGTAGCAAACTACTGTATTGTGTACATACCGATGAATTCAATTTTAACTCAAGCATTTCCTTGATCTTTTTGTAATAATATAATTTGGCAGCATCGCCACTGGTTTGATTCGAAACTTCCAGTTCTCTAACCATAGCAATCATTGGTTTATTTTCTTTCATAAATGTTATGTCAGCACCACTTTTGAGAAGTTTCTCAACTTTTTTGACGTCTCCCTTTAAAACAGCCTGCCATAGATCAGCACCTTTAAAGCCAATCTTGAACTGAACTATAAAATACATTTGAAATTTGGAGCATGATCCACAAAATATCCCTACGTTTTATCTGATAGTAAGTTGGGATGAACGTACAGAAAGAATTTGGCAAAGGCTGAAAAAAGTTTAGCAACAATAAAGCGTATGAAGCCCTTCATTTCAGAAAATATGTTGCAATTAATTTACACCTTGATACAAGCTTATATCGGTTATTGCTTCAACGCCCCTCCCCTTCCTTGAGATATCTGTAAAACTAGGTTACCCATAGGGTAGTAATGTTGCCTCTTGTAGCAAAGCACTAAAAGTTGTGTAGCACAAATCAATTTCAATGTAGAGGATGAAATAGATTATTCTCAATGAACAGTACAATGATATTTGATGGTTTTGAAAGTCCATAAAATAATTACTGTTACTAGTTTAATGCTAATCCAGTAAGCCATTCAAGTTAACACTATATTAATTACAAAGATTCTTTTCTTTGAAATATTTCCTATACTAAATCAGAACTTGATATGCACATGTTCCTAGCTTTAAAATATAACGGCCCCCAGCACTTAGTTTTTAAGTGGCTAACAAATCAACAGGTTGGATCAACAGAACGGTCAAAAGATTTTGTATCAATAAATCATCATCAAGGGCATGAAATATGAAATTCAATCTGACAACTGCATAATCAGATAATTTCAGTCCGTTTTCGAAAGCGTTGCATGAAAATAAAGCAGAACTAAATGCGAATTTACTGTTGTTGAGTTAATGGCCTAGCGAGGCCGGTAGCTCACTATTGAACTTTGCAGCACACGTCGAGTAAATTGCTGAGCTTATTTCGCAGACGACACAAAATGGAGGCAGCTTCACATTTACACATCGCATTGCTTTTCTTCTCATTTCATCAATGAAAAGATGCCGTCGATGCAGAAGAGCTGCATGTCGAACAACTTGAACTTGTCTATGTCAATTTCTTAAGGGAAATCGAGGAAGAGGACCCCAAAACGTTTTGACAATATGATCAATTTGACATACGGTCTTCTAGAAAAATTTGTAGGCCGCCATATTGTTTTTGAAGTCCTCTCTTCACGTGGAAAAACTGCGTGTTTTCATTGGCTGTTTTCTGCTTATAACTAAGCACCTTACTGAAGACGTGCACAGACGTTGAGATTTTTAACTCGCGACGTGAAAAATATCAAACAAGAGGTGAAATCATTACGAAAAATATCCGGACACGATATCTATGTGCTGAACTAACAACCTCGCGAGGCCATTAGCTCAGCAACTAGCTCTCGTGTGCGGCGCGCTTTGGGGACCTTGAGATTCTCTTAACGACGCGACCGTAAATACTGGACATACATTATGTTTAAAACATTGTTTACAAACTGAAATACAGCGTTAGTGATATTATTGTAACGTTTCAGTTACATTATGACTCTAAAACATTGGAAACAGCCTCAGCTTTGTTTGAAGAAGTTTATGTACCGCGTCCTTATTCTTCTGATACGGGCGACGTGATTTTCGAAATCTCAAGTCGTAAACAAGGTAAACTTTGTACCCGAGAGAAACGACAAGTTTTTTATTCTGAATTTCAGAAAATGTTTCCTCATGTTAGATTCGTGATGTAGACTGTTATAAGAACACAAATGTTTTATCGTATGCTTTTGTATTTGAAACACAACATTCGCGTCGTTGAGCTCGTGTGGTAGAATCTAGGTCCCTAATACACATATAAAACCAGAAAAGTGCGTGCCTCAATGGTTTACGACCCTACAGTACGAGGTCGAACCTTGCGGTGTCAAAGAACGTTTATGAATACACACGAATTAAACTGAAAGAGTATATTGAGAACAAGTTGTATATGGAAGACCATAAGGACAACGCAAATACGAACAGATAAAAGCTACCTTGAAAATGCCGATGACAACGCTACGCAAACAACAACACGAAGTCGAACCTCTTGATGGCAAAGCACGTTTACGCAGGAAAACATATATTGCAGGAATTAAGACGCCATAGACAATGCAAAACGCCTACGATTTCAGTAAAAACCTAAAGCTAAAACGAGTCGAGTGCTTGTTTACCTCACGAGTGTTTAGCTTATACTTTGATCCCTATTCACCAGGCTACTGACGAACAATTGTTCAGAAAAAGCAAGCCGTGCACGGCAAACAATCTACTGTCGTTGCAAACTTGCAATGGAAGTGGTGCAACTCCCATCAGCCCTATAATGGTCCACCTTTTTTCGGCCAACAAATTTCACATACCTCTCCAGCTTACCCTTTTGCAACAACTCTTTCTTTGCACACGAATTACCCTTTTCCGCACACTCGGCCGTTAATGGAAATTCCCACCAGACCTGGCTGGCTGCAAAACGCAACCTATGACAAGAACTCAAACGTTTGAACCTTACATGAATTACCGAGGTACGTATTTCCCTCCTCCTTTACTGGGCAATCCGACGAACCCTCGTTTTTGAAAGACAACAAAGACAACGATGACACAACACCGAGAAAACGGCAAACTTAGTTACCAACTATTCCTTTATCGAACGTAAGATTACCCTTTCCCAAACTAGAAGATTTAGAAGATGCCCTAAAAACAACTAAATGCAAAGAACTGGTTATAGATTTTTCAAAGGATAAACGGCTGTTTCCGCCCTTGGATATTGGAGCGCTCCAGTTGAAAAAGTAAAATTTGCCCGAGTTTTAGGAGTTACAATTTAGGACAATATAAAATGGAACGAACATGTCCGGCTATGGTGAAGAAAGCGAGAAAAAATCGTACATGCCGAGAATTTTAAAAATATTTAACGCCCAAACAGATGCATTATTCACAGTGTACACAACAATAACTAGGCCGGTGCTCGAATACGCTACACAAGTATGGGATTTTAACATCCCAGATTATTTATCCGACGAGATTGAGGTCCTGCAGAAGTGCGCACTGAGAATAATTTTACCACCCCTAAGCTACAGTGAAGCCTTGGACAACACTAAAGTAGTAGAATACCCAACATCCAGAGAGAGAAGTGACATCACACATTGTGACCAGAACGAATGAGGTGACGTTACCGTAGGTGACGTTATCATTTGAGGTAACGTAACCGACGGAGGTGACGCTACCGAGGTGATGTTCCCGTTTAAGATGACGTTACTTGACGAGGTGAGGGGACATGCACATGCGATGTTCAAAAGGGTGAATAGGGGGGTAACACGAATAGCTTGCAAGCATGCATAAATTAACACGCAGAACAGGCATTATCGTTTGTAACAACATATTTGTAAATGATAACATCTATTAAATACACCAATAGACAGTTCTGAAACATATTGTCCGGCTTTTACGGTATTTTCTAGCTTTGATCGTTTAACTTTGTACACTGTCCGGTCTTTGGTAAGCAAGAGCTTACGCTTTTGTCCTTTGTGCTCCACTGGTTTGACATCCAGGAGTTTGACCAATTTACACTTATGCCAAGGTGGCCAGAAGGACTCTCCATAGTCGAGCAAATGACACAAACTAGAATGTTAACCATATACTACCATCTGTCTTGTTTGCCCCAATTTAAACGTTTCTTGTTTGTCAGTGTTTCCATTACAGTGTCCTCCAGCTTAGATCGCATGCAGCGCTTTTACAGACTAGTTCACAGCGCAAGAGAGATAACGAAGAATTCCCTGCGTCAGCAGATTAGCTTGTGCTAACGAGTGATTAGTGCTGCACAAATTGTCAGGTACTCATCGCTCACAAAATTGTATCCGATATGTTTATGCGAAGAGTTTTTAGTCAGTGTACTAAAGAAACGTCGAGTCAAGAGAGTGTTATTTTATTTCTTTTTGCTTTATTTCACATAAGCATTACATCGATTCCTTGGCCATCATCATCACCATCTGAATAGTGTTCTTGATCTCTTAAAAGCCGTGCCAATAGAAACTTTCTTTTATCAACCGCTGCAGATAAAGCTGCATCAGGATCAAACGAGTCTTCGTTCACAAATGCCTCCTTCGTTTCCATGATCTTTCTGTGCACAGCATCTTTTTAAGTGCTTTCGTCCATCGTAACTTATTCAGATAAACGTCCTAGAATTCTTTCTGAAGATCTGGGAGAAAGTTTTCAAAAGCTTTTTGTTTAGCTAATCTTTCTTTATTCTCATTCGTTTGCAACGTTTTTACTAGTTCATTATATTCTGGGCGAAACGTCATTTTGGCGTTTTCAATCATGGTTGCCCAAGGATCAATCTCTTTCTTAATATCACCATCCTCTTCCGAATTTTCACTGTTTTCATCACACGATGAGCTTGGCATTTCTTCATCAGATGTTACATCACGCTTGTGAGTGTCAGATTGGCTGTATTCTCTAGACGAGCAATAATCGCTTTCGTGCCGTCTTAGATTATAGCCTTTACTAAACGTTTTTCCACAATATTGGCAGTTCATTCTTTC
>JAOBYK010669777.1:0-10414 GCA_025434845.1 Phenganax subtilis
ATTGAGAATAATATCAACTAAAAATTAAAAGCTATGTTAAAATGATATTTGCAATACAAAATACACCCAAAATTATCGTGATACTCCTGGGCCACCATACTACAGTACTACAAGTATTACAAATATTATAATGGTATATCAGTACTATAGCTTCAGTTTGATTTAGCACATGAATCAAACTTCGCGGGTTAGTCTAAACTCGATTTTTGCGGTAAAAAGACATGCATTTTTGCGTATCAGTATAGTAAGTCTATAGAGGTTTTAGTTGTGATAAAGCTAAAAGGTGGTCAAAGCTAAGCACAGAAAAGGTGAAACGGCTTTTTTTAAAGTCCATTTACACAGGCGATTTTTGCTGCGATTTTTCTCGAGTTGAACGATGTGATAGAGTGGATAACTGTTGAATATACTTGGCTCAATGCTTGGCTCAACAATTTTGCTAATGTACTCGCCAGTCAAACTTGGCAAAAAATTGTCAGCATTTTGGTAAAACTTTGAACAACGAAACTGAGAAAATTAGCAAAGAAGCCGGTATTCGATCAGGAATACACAAATTACTAATTGATATTTATTGCATTCAAATCAACCAAGGTCTTTGCGTTTAGCTTTGACCATTTAGCTATGGGTAGTAACTGCATATATGCACTGTATACGTAAGCTGTTGCACAAATGCATTTTTACTTTTACCAGAGGGCGAATTTTCCAACTCGCATAAAAAGTTATATTTTGAGTGAAATTCTGCGATCAACAACGATTTTTGGAAACGCATTTTACTCGCGTTTTACTTTTATTCGCGCTTGCAGCTCAGAAAACACACTCGTGTATCATGGTATTAGCTAGTGACGAGTGCAATACAATAAATATTTTTGATACGTTTTATAGCGGATTTTGTGTCACGTGTCAAAATGACTTGGATTTAATATCTATGCATAGAATTGTGCTACATATTTGCATGCGTTTCCAGCTCTGTAGGTACGTGCATGCTAATTCAAACTGAACCTATAGCATATAAAGCAGTTCACCATTGCAATATATGTAATACCTGTGATGTTGTAAGTTACAATGAAGGTAAATGAGCGTAAGAGAGCGCAATAAATATTGATAATTCAGCTGGTGAATTTTTCGACTCTAGCCAGTTACTCTCGACTCTCGCCTTTGACTCTCCACTCTCCACCCTCGACGTTTAGATAAACTCTGTTTACAGTACAGCACTTAACTTATGCAATATGCAAATAGTTGAGTCATCAGAGAAGGTATTTATATGCAGCTATTCATACACGTAATTGCATAAGGACAAATCCGAACCGTAATACCGGTGATTAAATTAAAAAATGAAAGAACGGATATTAACGCTTTCTTCAATAGACTAAACATTTAATAGCAGGAACATAATTCCATAAGATCGAATCCCAACTCGAATCCTTACTCGGTGACTAAGCAACTCATTTCTTAATTAATGGGTGTACAATCACTGTGTACAATTCGCTCGACTAAACGGTAATGGGCGTATCAATAATATGGTTTTGAGATATTGGATGACAGACAAGTATGTCAAAAATGGCCATTGAAAACTTTTCAGTTGACTTACATACTAGGTTCAGACATGAAGGTTCGATCTCTTTTTAATTTATTGTTGTACAGTCCGCTCAAATAGGAAAAATTCGTTAATAAAATTGTGGCTTGCACATCATTTGGTCAAAAATCAGGTGATTGCAAATAACCTATTGTTAAAAAGATCGTAGGATGCAACCATGCAACTCATTATTGGTGGAATATTCAAATACGAACTGACTTTACAGACATACATATTTCTATTACTAACGGTAATCAATGACGCCAGGTCAAAATATGAGTCCTGATTGGTTGATACCAATTTGAACCATTTTGTGAGTAGCCACTGCGCATGCGCAGCTAACATCAATGCTAGACTGAAAATTTTCTGGCTTCATGTAATGTCATGACATCCGGCGATCGCTGGCTTGATGAACAAGTGACGATTAGACGCTCGCAGCACGCTCGTCAAAGCTTTCGGGAAATGTCGTACACTGCATGACAAAAGTGTATGCACAAATATTCGCCACTTGTTGGCAATTTTTGTCCTTTAAAACAAAAAGTAAGCGCCATTTTAACTTTATGCTATTGATTTTGCAGGTTTTTGGGCCGTTTTAAATTTTAGCTGTTATAGTCGTCTGTCGTCGAACATGTTTTTCAACAAATTTACATTCTAAAGCCCATTTTCCACTAAGCAGAATTTTCCTAGCAGAAAATATATCTAGCATCGTGATTGGTTCGCTTTGCAAAATATATTGCTAGCCAATCAGCTTGGTAGATTTATTTTCCGCACGGAAATTCCGCTTAGTGAAAAACGGGCTTTAAGGCCCATTTACATGAGTGATGTTTGCTGCGATTTTTCTCTTCTTAGCGTATGTGAACAAGTAGGTTGACTGGCGAATGCATTACCAAAATTGTTGGACCAAGTATATTCGCCAGTTATCCACTCTTTCACGTCGTTCAATGACAACAACCTTTTGGCTGAGTGCCAGCCTGGATCCCGGTCCCTCCATAGCACATTAGCAGCATTGTTAGAGGCTACAAATGAACGGTTCGTTAATAAAGGCGATGGCCTGATGAATGGAGTAGTTTTATTGACCTGAAAAAGGCGTTTGACACCGTTGATCATAAAATTATTTTGAAAAATTGGATAACTATGGAGTTGATAGGAATAGTCTGAGATTAATTCGTATCTTTCAGATAGGACACGAAAATGTATTGTTAACATGCAGTCAACTCTCACACTCGACTCCAGTTTCCTGTGGTGTTCCACAGGGGAGTATTCTGGGACCGTTGTTATTTTTAATCTATATTAACGACCTGCCGAATTGCCTCAACAGCACTATCCCTAGAACGTATGCGGATGATATCAGCATTAGTTACGCATCTAGTTCTCTTGAAGGGCTCCAAAACATCATGAACTCGGAGCTGGTGAATCTGGTGTGTTTGAACAATTGGCTAATTACAAACAAACGTAGCTTCAAATATTGCCAAAACTGAGTTTATGGTAATTAGGTCGCGTCAGAGAATTAATACAATTGAAGAAGGCATCTGTGATCATGCATGAAATAAGTAGGGTATATGCGCAAGGTCAAACTTATGTTTAAAATCCTAAACTGATATGTGCCGTCTTATTTGCCAAATATTTTCTCCTATCGCGACACGGGTTATAACCTCAGAAATTCTGATGTTAAATTAAACCTGCTTAAACCACGTACAAACTTTTTAAAACGAAGCCTGTGTTATAATGGAGCGCAATTATGGAACAGTTTACCTCAGCATATACGTAAGCTTTCATTATTATCGCAATTCAAAAAAGCTATAGATAGTTTTTTCTATAATTTAGAGTCCCGACTCCGTACGGCAATCTTGTAAATCAGTTAGTTTTTTTAAACAAAATCCAAGCACTGAAGACTTTACTGTAGTTAAATAAATTTTATTGTATTGTATTGTACAGATTGTCTCGCAAGCACAATTCCCTACATGGTGATGATACTCAGATATTTGCCAAAAATTAGCCAATGGCTCACAAGTAATAAATTACAACATCACTCAATTAAAACAAGACTAATGTATGTTGGATCTACACGTAATCTCCTTGAGATAAACAATGATAGTCCAGTAATGTTAAACAACCAACTGATTTCCAGAGTATACTCCATTCCCTGTTGGGATGTTTCACTTTACCTAGGCTGGGATGAACATGTACAAACAATTTGCAAAAAGGTTGGGGCAGGTACAGCTACACTAAAACGCATCAAGCATTTCGTTCCTGCAAACATGCTGCAACCAATTTACAGCGCCTTGATACAACCCTATTTTCATTGCTCTCTCCTTTGGAATAGTTGTAATAAAGGATTAAAAGATAAATTACAAACGTTCCAAAATCGTGCAGCAAGAAAAATAGCTAGTGCAAGTTACGAGATCGAGTAACATGGCGTTCTTCAGGCTCTTGAATGGGAAAATTTAAAATACAAACAATGTATGACTAAAGCAACCTTAGCGTATAAAATTTTGAATGACTATAGTGCATCAAATTTAAAAGATATGATGAGGAGAAGGAATTTGTTGCGAACTACTAGTGATCTTAGAAATTCTTCTACTGATTTGGTAATTCCAAAGCCGAGGCGGGAGTTTCTAAAAGTTTCAAGTACAGTGGTGCTAATCTTTGGAAAAATTGTCCGTACCATCTCAGTCTATTAGCGCTGTTAAAGATATTATTAAACAAATTTAGGCCGGATCACACCAATGTATCTCTGTCACTATAACCTCTTGTAAATATAGCTACACTATTTATTTATTTATTTCCATATCTTTTTTTGTCAATATTTTTCTACTGTGTTAATGACGCCCGTTGTAGAAACCAGCTAATTTACATACATGCATACATAAATATTTAATCTTCAGAGCCTCCTGGAAAGGTCCCCCAGGAAGACCAAACCCGGGTATCCTGGTCCAAGGGGTATTTGTGGATCTCCAGGATCACAAGGTGTTGCTAGGAGGAAGGGTGAACCATGTCAATGTTTGTGAGATGAAACTGATACGTTGAGCAATTTCAGGTAAAACCCAAACATTTTGCTACACTGTCTTCATTAAAAATTAGTGCAACTTAGCAACAAATCACAACTACTATCCTCATCAAGCTGAAACTTGGCTTCTTTGAGTCAAATACTTAGCAAAAAAAAGTGAAATACATTTTTATTTTCCATGTTTTCAGGTGGTTCTCCTTGTCCTATGGGACCACCAGGTATGCGAGGACTCATGGGTGAAAAAGGAGAGCATGGAGTCTAGGATCATCCTGGAGTATTCGGCATGAAGGTGACAAGGGTGCCCCTGAAGTTCCTGGTCCTGTGGGGCCCAAGAAGTTGTTTTTTAAAAACTATGGTCTCAGACGTTTGGTTCCCAGTATGAGTGCCCTGATCCTGATCACATTGCAACGAGCTATTCCTGTTACCCATCATGCACCTCGTGGTATCTCCTTAATGCTCGCACTTGTGAGTGGCAGTGTAAGAAGCAGTTCCAAATCGGTGCCATTTGCTGTAAAATGCAGCTTCTGGTTTCATCGGCATTGTCGTTTAAAGTACCAAGGCCGGTTGTGAATAGTACTATCAACTGGACAGTGATATTTTGTAGCCTTCGTAAAATTTTCCATTCGTCGTCATAACACAAAATTACGACTGCTATCGATAGGTTGAAGTCTCTAATATTTATATCGTTGACCAAAAGGGAAGTTTCCGCGTTTTTTGTCCAATTTTATGAAGTAGAGGCTAATATGTGACACTAAAAACCGTGAAAATGGTTTTCTTTACTCTTTTCAAAAGCCCATTTTCCACTACAGGCGACGGCTGTTTGCCCGGGAGCGCAGAGCCCACAATTTTGAACATTTATTATTTATTATTTATTTATTTAGACTTTATTTAACCACGCTCGCCTTGATCAACTAAAGCTGCTTTCCACAAGGGGCGTCACACAATAACTATATACAAATATAACTATTTACAAATAAAACTATATACTAATCTAACTATATATTTTAATCGCAGATTAATACAAAGCAAACTGAGATATAACACACAACAGAAAGTAATAAAATGAAACAAAGGTGCAATCCCAAGATGTCTATATCTTTCGTATCTTCGTTTTGAAAGATGAAACAGTTTCAGACATTTTAAAATCCTCAGAAAGATGATTCCATAGTTTGGCACCGCTATATTGGAAACTTTTCTTTAAAAATTCTCTCTATTGGGTTTAAGCAGACATAAATCTGTATTGCTACAACGCTAATCGTAACTAGTTTGAATAGTGTTTCTTTTGCTGAAAAACTCGTTCAGGTTTGGGGCTGTATCTTTTCACATCGAGCATTTTCCAGCCAAGAGCTTCCAAGACATCAGCTGACCTAATATCATAATTGGGTCCAGTAATAACTCTAGCTGCACGAAATTTAAATTTTGTGGTTTATCTTGTAGCGTCTTTCCACAAGTGTCCCACAAAGGGGAACAATAATCGAAATAGGGTTGAATTATGGCATCATAAATTATCGACCTTTCTCCGCCCAGCACCATGCGCCATTTCGCTTTGAACATGCGCAGAAGCTTACCAAACCTGCTTTGTAAGCATAACATACATGTTTATACTCGTGATTATATTTTTGTATTGCCAACTCGGCAGTCTTCCTGATAGAAGTTCTACAGATGGTTTTTCCCTAGGCAATCATTCAAGGGATCAGGAATGTTGCGATTGGGCTATAGTCTATTGACTGAAAAGACTGCACAAATGAATCTTGGCGTAGCGGACGATATGACATCGAGCAATGTCGAGGACGAAGGGTATCCGACTTTTTCTACTAATCCGAGTGTCAAAAGGCAGTCGACAAATGTCGCGCAACACTCTGTGGATTTTAAAGATGGACGATCTAGTCATGCAATGATCTCTCCTGATGCGCAATTAGTTTGCCACTTGAGCTGTTTTGCCCAAACACAAGACCTGAGGCATCTAATAGCGCCATTTTTCTCGCATCTGCTGATCCGAAACGATGATGGCGACACGTAAGACAACTCTTAATTTTAAACAGTTTCATTAAAGTTTACTGGGCCTAATGCAATAAAATATTAAATTCTCTAAAAATAGAGACACTTTAGGATATTTCGTGGCGAGAAACTGCTTCGAAAAGGGGATTTTCCGGCCCATTTTAAAAACGCAAAGCATTTTACAATGGCCCTTAACGTTGCTCGGGGTGCTGTGACGTCTTATTTACGAAACGCAAGTGTACTTATTTTAAATGACTTTTTTACCTGTACCACAATATTTTTGTATCATTATTAATGAATTTTGACATTTCAAATACGTGGGCTTTGTGAAAACAAGTATTTTAAATAAATTTGGAGAGCAGATATTCAATCATGAATTTGGAAGAATGTAGTGCTGTTGTCTTCTTGCATGTTACAGGAAATCAGTAAGGTTCGGCAACTTCCTCTGTTATTATTAATAATATTGTATTTGTTTCTTTGTACAGGTCTCTGCATGTTGGGATAATAAATGGTCATGAACAATATGTAATGGCAATGATAGATGTACTGGCAAAAAAAGAGTGTTTTGATATTTACAACAACCTGAGTCAAACTCCACTACACCTGGCTGTTATTACGCGGCAGCCAAATATTGTACAGAGACTTATTGATTTCGGAGCTAGCGTGGATCTGGTGGATAGGAATGGACAGACTTGTGTCCACCTTGCATGCGAACAAGGAGATCTCAGGTCGCTCAAAGCTATTTTTAAAACTAGACCAGGAAACATTGAATTAAAGAAGAAACTACAAGAGGTCTTGGAAACCTGGAATTTCAGTGGTAAGATTTTTTTGTGAGATGTAGATTATTGTGTTAGACAAAAAATTTCAAAACCTTTGCAGTACAGTTTTCATATGTAGAATCCTTTTTCATATACGTACTAAAAATGTTTTCTATATTTCTAGGTTTGACTCCTTTATGTGTAGCTGTGAAAGCAAATAATATTGAAATTGTGAAAGAACTTCTGACACTTGGAGCAGATAGTAATGCTATTGTACGTAGACATAGAATGGCAGGATATTATGATTTGATGTTCTAATAGATGACTAATTGTTACTTTTGTCTCTAGGATAGCAAAAGTGGCAATACAGCTTTACATTTAGCAATTGAAGACAATAACTTGCCAATGGTGTCCTGCCTGTTATTCCAAGGCAATGCCGATCCTAATGCAATGTCATACTCAGGAAGTACTCCCTTACACTTGGCAGCAGGCTTGGAATTGGAGAGCATCGTTGCTACGCTAATTGCTGTTGGTGCAATTTCATCAATCGAGAACTTGGAGGGTGATACTGCATTTAAAATTGCAAGTGAGGGTTTTGAGGACATTTATGAAGATGATCTCAAAATGGAGTAATCTTTGATTATTTTCATTATCATTTCATTTCACATTCTTCATAAGACATAACCAGTGTTGTGTTAATTCAGCAGAATAGTGTGTCGGTGTGGGCATCAAATTATATTTTCAAGATGGATTGAAAAACAGCTGTCCCGTTCACACTAGGCTGTATTATTTTCCAAGGTAGATCACTGTTACCACCATGAAAAATGTAAATATTTCTATTGTTAATTTTGTGATCTTCCATGATTTAACAGGAAACTGTACATTTAAAATTATTTAAATTATACTTAACTACCCTTCATCAGGTTTTTAAGTTTATGTATAGTTTTATAAATCTCAAAAAAAAATCATTCTCCATTGTCAACTTTTTTTCCCAACCTGAAATGAACCCATCATAATCTTCTTAAGTAAATTGCAAGAGAATTCCAGTGGAGTGATTTAAGCCCGTTCTCCACTACGCGAATTTGCTCGCGCGAAGAAGAAATCTGGCAACGTGATTGGCTCGTTTTCGACTTTTCGCGGCAAATTATTTTGCTAGCGAATCACGTTGCTGCCTTTAATTTTCGCTCGAAAAAATTCACATTGTGGAGAACGGGCTTAAGAAAATCCCAACCTAGCACTCACTTGCAAAAATTCTACCCTAGCGCTTACATGAAAAAATCTCGACCTGGCGCACACTTCTAAAAATTTCAATCTAGTACTCACTACATTGCAAAAACTGTAATTAAATAATAAAGTAAAAATCATAACCTATAAAATAACGATATACTGTATGCATTTGGAGCAGATATAACGGTGCGTATAACAAACGACCGCGATGCAGTGAAATCTGCAAATTTAAATTACATGTATGCAAATAGAACTATTGGACACGCAAGACGTTCAAAGATATTTTCGACGGTAAATATACTTCAGAACCTTAAATTGTATATTACAACTTCATGATTGGTAATTGATGACTACAATTGTAGTGTGATAAATTTTGCCTTTTTTATGTCTCTGTGCATGCTCAAACATGCGGTGGATGTTGTCGCACCAATATCCGGGTACCAGTATCCAGGTCGTTAAAAGTTCGCTGCATCCTTTCGAAACCATTAAAAGTGGTAGAAAGACGAATTCAAGTTCATCTATTGGTTTTAATGTGTTCGGTTCGGTAAATGGACGACGTTTCAACAACACTGTTTTTAAAAGCTTTAATTGCATGGGACAATAAGTCGGATGTCCTCCAAAAGAACAATTTTATAATGCGTCAATTAAATTCAAGCCTGAAAATAGTATAGCGAGTCAATGTGGTACAGATTGTGGGCAAGACAATCATCGCTCTATGTCAACTATGAACAAGACCTAACTACGCAGGGAATCAAAAAACCTAGTTTGTCGCCGTTTTTCTTACTTAAAAATGCAAGCAGCAAATGAGTCTACAAGTCTATTAAAGTGTTTATTCTAAACACCTCGGGCAGAATCCGCGCTGTCGCATAAAGCGTTTAAAATCGTTTAATTTAGGGGTCCGCATTTCATTCTTTTCGTCCGTCCGCTGTCCGTTTCCGCATTCATCCCAACCCGTTCTGCATTGGGATTCGGACATTGTTTAGTTCGTGGGTTCACTTTATCGATATATTTGCCTCTGTTGTTTTTTTTGCAGTTGTGAACTTGATTGGCGACAGACTGCAGCATCAGGCCCAGTTCAATAAGTGCGCGTATTGCTTAGTTTAAGGTTTGAAGCTAAGTTGTTCGACGACAAGCACTATTAAACATTACTTGTTTTTTATTTTAATTAACATATGGCATTGGCATTTGAACACGAATTCTGTTAAGAATTTATATGTAAAGAAGAAACTGCAATGATTACGCTCATTTGATAGAACAGCTTTTCAAAAACATGTTTAAGAAGATTGCTGATAGAGAAAATGCTAGATTGTTATTTATGAACAGGGTCACGGAAAAATGAGAATTGTCAAAGTTTAAACAATTGTCAATGTTTTATTACTCATTATTTTGTAAGTGCACCTCTTGCAATAGGCTTACATGGAACTACTCCTATTAGTCCTTTTTTCAAACCTCATGAATGATTAATATTAATTCAAAACATGCAATCACATTTGCAAAGTGGTATCTAACATGCAGGTTCTAGCTGGCTGAAGCATGATGTTCAATAGAGATTTGATATAGCCTTTTACAAGACAAGTGACTATTCGCGTTTTAGAAAATGACTGCCACTATATAATCGTAGTTAGTTGTCTGGCGTGCTTCATGCAGAACCACCTTCAGAGATATAGCTGATCTGGAAATTAGCCTAGTCGTTGCCAATCTTATAGAAGCTACCCACATGACGCTATGCGTACCTGTTTTTAGTGGGAGCAGCGCGTTAGTGTATAACGTGACTTGTTGTAATTGCTGCGGAGCGAGCGAGCCTGAAGCGAGCGAGCGAAGCAGCAGCCTAATTTGTGCAGTAGGCAGTAAAAA